>CM076581.1:362574903-362824940 GCA_034641835.2 Pinus albicaulis
AAAGAAATGGAAAGTATATTCTTTTTCAAACTTGATACATAGAGGATGTTGTTGAGGTGTAGTTTTGCTCCAATTTATAGCTTCAATGATGTAGATCCAAGGCCGTTGAGTGCATATTTGTTGTTGTCTCCAAGCTCTATTACATGTGATGATTATCATTTTTATAGTGTATGAAGTTTTCCACTTTCTCCTATCATGTGTCTTGAAGCTCCACTATCAATAGTCCATGCATTATCATCATCAAATGTACCTATAAGTGAAACCAAGAAACCTTCACTCTTGACTCTTCTAGTTAGATTGTAAATGACCCGTACACCAAATATTCCTACAAGCTTCAAGAGTTTGAGTCCCATATTTGAATATATTTCCATTTAGAGAGTGATATTTATTTTAAGACTTCCTTCCTTCCTTCAAATGATAGTCAAAAAAGTGATCTTAAAGTAGTCCTTCCTTCACCTTAGCTCTAACCTCAGAAAGAAAGGCGGAAACTTTTTATTATGTTTGACAATTACTTGTGATATTCTTATTAAATTTATGTATGTTATTCTTTATCTTTTTCTCATCAAGCAATCATCAAATCAAAAGAATGGATATCAATGACACCAGAATTAGGCACTCAGCTAGGGATAAAACCCCTAATAAGGGGAAAACCCATTCAAAATCTTATACTAGTAGATTCAAATCAAGTTGAGATAAACTAATACCTTTGACTATACCAAAAGACCTTCCTCACTCCACCAAGTCAGCCTTCCAATATCATTGTGAAAAATTCAATAGTCTCTTATTGTCAACCAACTTCCACCCAGCTACAATACAAAATTTTGGCACTCCAACTTCCAGAATTTCGGCCTTACTGCATATCTGAAATTTTGGCCCTCCAACAACAATCCAAAAACTTGCATGTGTGGCAAAAGAGAGAGAAAATTTTCTTCTTTTTTCTTGACAAGTGTCTCCTTCTTTGTTAGGGTTTTTTCCTTCTCCTTAGGTCTTTCACTCTCATTTTTCTTCTCTAGCTATTGCAGATCGAACTTGTTTGTATTTTTCTCCAAATGAGGTCGAGTTGTTGCCTTTATATAGTGGATTCTAGCTCCCAATTAGGATGACTTGTCTTTCTTTAGGCCAACTTGGTTGAGGATGCTTATTTGACTCTATTTACATCAAAATAAATATTTTCTTGATAAACAAATCCCAAGAAGGGTTTATATCATGATGACAAGGACTAGGACTCATGGCATAAACCCTAGAAGCCTACAATGGAGGCTTTAAACCTAGAAAATAAATAAAAGAGCATGAAACCCATGCTTCAAAATAATTTTTTTTTATAAATACATTTTATTTTCTTTCTTTCGATGAATACATTTAATTATGACTCAAATACAACTATGAATACCAACACTAGTTACATTCTTCAACACTCCCTCTTAACTAGGGAGGTATTCATAATTACATATATGCATAGGTACATGGAAGATCTCAAAATGATGTTCTCTATGAAGAATCACAACACACACAGTGCTAAAAATTAGATATTTGACCAAGGTATATAATCGAGTGGGAATAAGGTGTGTTCCAAGCTTTATCCGCTCTAGGTACCATCAGGCTCTAACTCTAATACCAACCCAAGGATCTAGGTGTGTTCCAAGATTTATCCACTTTAGGTACCATCAGGCTCCAACTTTAATACCAACCCAAGGATCTAGGTGTGTATCCAAGGTCGGATCTCCAAGACCAACGCCACCCTCCCTACTTCAAGATCTAGACATCATCACAAGCCGACCAGATGTCCTCCCAAGCATCTAGTCACCCCAAGAAGCTTCATCTCTACCTATAGACTAAATCAAATATGTCCATAAGTTCCAGCATGCTTCAAAATGTTCAACCCTTTTATGGAGTGATCCAGATTTATGCAGGAATGCAATATAAAACACATATAACCATAAATACAAAGATGCAGTGGAAATAACACTTCATTTAATTAATATCAAAGAACTGGAATTTGCTTACAGACATAATGGAAATAAACTAGGTAGGGCGCTGGTAGCTTATCTCTGAGAAGAGATGTGGCAGCTACAGACCTCTGAACTCTGTGTTACAATGAGGCTCAAAAGCCTATATATTATTTAGAAACAATGGAAAACCCTAAACATCCAAAAACTTAACCCTAGGAGATGAAACGCCAGAATATGGGCCCCGTCGGAGTAAATCGGTACATCAATTTCTCAGGGTCGTAACTTTGGCATACTATCTTCGTTTGACGCACATGATACATCGTTAGAAAGATCTATCTAAGGAATACAAATACCAACTGCGAATTTAGATTATGGAACATAATCATATTCAATAGAAAATTGATGCCCAAAAAACGTCATTTAGGGCCTCAAAACGGCTCCGAAAGTTCAAGACCCAAAAAACTGCTAAAAGTAGTAAGTTGTGCTGAAACTAAAAAACTGAAAGAGTCAATGGTGGGGCCCCAAGTGGAATAGGTGGGTGGCCACCAATATCCACCTGGATCATTCCTCCCCCCTTAGGAAGCAATGGTCCCCATTACGTTGAGTTCCTCCATGAGATGAGGAAACTTCTGCTGAACTTGGTCATTGGTGAACCACTTGCCTTGGTGCAGGAGTTGGCCAGATTTGACAACCCGATACAGTTGGATGTTCTGTTGGCGAGTGTTCTTGATTTTCATTTCCATGATACAATCTATGGTGGCATGTTCCATGCAGTCTGGGTTTAACTATGTTGGTGTGAGTTGTTCTGCAATGTCAGAGGTGTCCAGTAGAGGTGGGAAGTAGGGATGAAGGCAGTCCACATTGAATATTGGGTGTAGACCAAGGAATGGTGGAATAATGAGCTCGAAGGCATTGTTCCCTATAGCCTTGGTGATGGTGTACGGCCAATATCGGAGTAGGCGAAGCTTGCGGTGGGGTCCAGTGAGGCGCTCCTTTTGCAAATGTATAAAGACTTTGTCACCCACCTGGAAGTTGTGTGCACCCGATATTGATCATGTAATTTCTTGTACTTAGCATTGGATTTTTCCAATATATCATGAACTTGTCGGCAGATGTGATGAATGCGCTCAATGAAGTTGTTTGCTCTGTCAGCTTCAGACTGGACATGAGCCGAATTGGCCTGAGTAGCCGTAAATGGCATGGCTACGTCAATGGGACATAGTGGCTGGAATCCCAAGCCCACCTGAAAGGTGTTGTGGCTGGTTGAGCTGTGGAGAGCCCGGTTATAACTGTGATGTACGAAGGGAGTCTCTCATCCCATGTGCGTGGATGCTTTGAATTTTACGTGCGTGTAATGTTTACAATCATCCTATTGACGACCTCTATCTAGCCATTAGTTTGGGGATGGAAAGTTGTGGACTTTGTGAGCCTTGTGTCCAGCGTTGACCAGAGGATGGACCAGAATGTGCTGAGGAACCTGCTGTCCCGATCTAAGATGATAGACTGTGGGATCCCAAATTGCACCCACACTCGTTCAAAGAAGAGTTTAGCAATGGCTTATGTTATGATATTCTTCTTGTAGGCCACCATAATGGCCATCTTCGAGAATCTGTCGACGACCACAAAAAAAAGGTTGTTTCCATGCTTAGTAGAAGGAAGGCCCGACATGTAATCCATGGATATGGATTCCCAAGGTCGACTAGCGGTAAGTAGTGGAGTATCCTCCTGTTCATCAATGATTGGATCTTTAGCCTTTTCCTTGCCTGTGTCCATCTGTTTTGTTGATGAAGAAGGCATGGCCCCTTTCACTCCAAGTGAAGAAAACACATGCCTGTAGCCTCTCTGATAAGTCTTGGGAAATGTCTCAACATCAGTCAAATTAGCCCAAGTTGCCTCAATGTCCTCCTCACTACTTGATGACTCGGAATCATGATGTGATGATGATGAAGGGTTATAGAAAGGTGAAGAAGAAGGATCAACATGGGGTAAATGAAACTGACTTGGTGATGATGTATGAGCCGTAGGCTGAGATGGAGGAGTGGATATGGGAGGATGAGATGATGAGGGGATATTTTGATCATGCTAACTAGGCGGGGTAGTGAAAATTTCATTTGCTATGAATGTGTCCCATGGAATGTTCTTTTTCTCAAGCTGATGCATGACTATCATCTTGATGAGGGAGTGGTGGAAAAGACTCTGCATTTGATGATTATAATCCCTCTTTTGTGCAATGTATGCCATCTTTTCAATGATGTGGGAGAGATAATAGGGTATGTGAAGCATTCTAACTCTAGTGAAGTGCATGAGGAGTCAGATATGATATGAATAGAGTCGAGAAAACCTCCCCTCATAGGTGAAGTATTTCATGATTATTTTCATCATAGGGACATAACGGTCAAGAATATTGAGAAAGGGAAAATGGTCTTTTTGTCATCCTTGTATCTAGGTTTAAGATATGGTTCATAGTAGCTCTGATCAAGGTTTCCTTGTTTAAACCATTTCTCTCCCACATTAGGGATCCCTGTAGCAGCTGCAATGATATTAGTGGACATGGTAAAAGTAACCCCAGCAAGAGTGACCTGCCTCTCATGAAGATTGGTAATGAACAACCTTGTCAACATAGGGTGATACTGGATCTTTTGCACCCTCTCACAAAATTCAAAGAAACCAACATGTTTAAAACATGACACAGTAAGTGGAGAAGCCATGAGTTCTTTTGTGTTTGTTGGTTCATATCTGATGATTTTCCCTCCTTTCTTACATGATTTCTTCTTTGGTGTTTGTTCCTCACTGACACTTTTGTCTTCCTCTTCAAACATTTTGAATTTGCAGCCTTGAAAACCCTAGGGTAAATGGAATGAGATGAAGGGAGTGAGAGGTGAAATGAATAACTTAGGCAAATAGAGGGAGTGAATGTAAATGAAAACCTAGGTCTATGAAAACCCTAGGATTTAACAATGTTTATGACTGATATGTGTTTAGGGACATGAATATGGATATGATGCATGAAAATGGGAAGGAAATGAAAACTAGGGTTTGATAGCAATAAGCACTTCAAATTTCTTATGAAACACCAAATATATTAGAGGAGAGGTGTCTTAGGGTTCACTTATTGATTTAAAGCCCTTTGAAGAAATTTGTGAGGAAATGAAAACTTGTTGGAGGTTGTGAAATCCTTTGAAACCTTGTCTGAGCAAAAGCGCAGCGTCCTGGAGGAACGCGCAGTTCTCGAGCAAACATGCAACGACCCAAGGTAAACACGCAGTGCCTATGTTATTTGGTCAGTATTTGTCAAGCAAATGCGCAGCGCCTAAGGGTAAACGCGCAGTGTCCGGGAAAACGCGCAGCGCCTGAGGGAAAACGCGCAGCGACCCTGAAATTTGACTCAAAATGCTCGAAAAGCTTGAAATTTCTCTTTTGTTGGAAACTCTTGATGGATGAATGGAGGCAATGAATTGCTTTGCGGTGTTTGAATGGATTTATAGCTTAGTGCTTTTGAATTTTTAATTTGGATTACCCACTTTTCCCATGTTCACTTTTCCCTTTGGACTTTAGCACTGATACTCTATCTTTCTAAATTTTTGGCATTTTTCAGTTTGATCAAGACATGGAGTTTGGTTTTATTTGCTCCACTTAGGCTAGAAATGATTGCATTGATAGCTTGGGATGAATTTATTACATATGAGAACATAAAATTACATTTGGAAAAATATAAATAAATTACATATTGAATTTTATATCTTTTTTTCCACAGGAAAAGTCGTAATTTTATTAAAATAAACAAAATTATATGTTGCATCAGCAGGTAATAGGCTAAACAACCAGTCGAGACTGGTGTTCATAAAAACAAGCAAGTATCAAAACTAATATACAATGGGGATAAAAACTAAGTTATTATCCCTTTCTTTTTTTCCACCTTCTGCCATCCACCTTGTGATGACGTGGGGGAGACAAGTGTGAGCTGATTTTCACTTGTAGTTGCTCCTACTTCCTTGTTCGAGTCTGCGGTTTCTGATGAATGTTGTCTTTTGTTCCCACCGATGTCCGGTACAATTTGTTCCTGTGTGGGCGGGTCCTGAAGTGTTTGTATATTAAGTGGATCCAGTTTGTCTTTTTCTTGTGCTTCAGGGACTATTGTTGAATGTATGTTCCCATCTGATGTGGGTGCGTCTGCTTCTTCTTCTATCTCCTATTCTAGGTCGCATGGGGGGTATTGCCATCCTTTGGGTGTTTTTCCGGTCCTCTTCTTTCTTCGGTTATCTCTCTTTGCTTCAAGACAGGTTTTTTGTAGGTGACCAGGCTGTCTGCAAATTCTGCATCTGAATGCTATGTTTTCATAGTATATATGTTGCAGCCATTTTTGTTGTTTGAGTACCAACTGAATGCTTTCTGGTAACCTTTTGTTGAGGTCTACCTAAACACAGATACGTGCGAAGGTAAATATTCTTTCCTCCAACCATTGTGTATACGTTTTAATGCATCTCCCAAGTACATTGACAATGCCTTGTAGGACGTTGTCACTCCAGAAATGAAGGGGGAGATTATATAACCTGATCCAAACTAGAATTCTGGAGATAACCATAATTTTGGCATCAAAATCCGGTAACCATGGGGAATTATAAAGTCCGGTAGGTCCCCAAAACCATGGACCCTCCTGGAGGATGTAGTCTCTGATTTCATAATGTTGAAATTTAACTATGAAAAAGCCTTTAGAACAGAGATGTATTTTGCACTCTGTAGTCCAGTTCTTGAATATCCATTGAAAGAGGTCCATTGGTTTGGGCCAGAAGCTATTGAAACGATAGATTAATGCTTGTGCCCGATATGTGTTTTGATGTTCATCAATCTCGGGTAAATCTATGGCCAATTCAGGTGTATGATTCAGCTGCTCTACAATATAGGGCCTGGGGGCATTCCTTGCTGGTTCTGTAGTAGCATTTGGTTTTTTTTTCCCCAAAAGAATGTTTTTGAATGAGGGTCTTGTATTGTGATCCTGATAAGAGGTACTACCACCCTCTGTTCCCCAGAGGTTTTAGTTTTTCCTCGGTCCCCTGTGCCTCCTCCTCTCAACCGAAGGTTGAGGATAATGGTAGCACCAAAGGATATATTGTGATCTTTTATGGATCTGTGATTTTGGAGTACTCTGCCTTCATATATCAGAAACTGTGATAATATAGGGTACCCCTATGCTTGTGTTATATGCATTTTGAGATCAGATACTAGCTCTGTATCATCTGTCCATAATACAATATTTTTTCCACCGGGTGTTTTAATAAATATTTGAAAGCAATAATGATTTACCTGTTCTATGTCGCTTGTTGCCCCAAAATGTTCACCAATCTAAATCGTTGGTGGATAGCAGCCGGTGTGGTAGATGTCGAGAGGTGGGCTTCTTTGAACTGGTAAGTCATGAGGTCTATTGCCACAAAGCCCTATTGCCTGCAGAGTGACCCTCAGAGGAAGTGGCCGCCAGATCCAGCATGTATCTGCTATTTCCAGTTCTGGGTTGTTCTTCACCTCATACCCACTACAAACGGGAACCTGGTAGCAGGAGAAAATTGGACACACTTGAATCCATCGAGGGAGAGCGGCCACATCATTGCAGGGCTTGTAACTCCTTTTCATCTTTGGTGCAGGGTCGAGTGCCTTGGTAACAGGAGTAGGGTTCACATCTGATGCGCGGCCATGTGGATCTGTCGCTACATTGTCCAATGGACCGCACCATGAAGCCCTAAATTTTATGACATTCATCATCACTCCTACTTGTTCCAACCCAAAAATAAACTTAATATCCCATTGGAACAATGAGCGGTTGAAAAGCATGCGCAAGCCAGAACCATCGATGCATTTCTCGCTATTAACCAGCACGTGGGTTTTCTTCTGCGTTTCATCCCGATCCAACCCTATCCAACATACTCCCCTGACCTGCAAATTGTGGAGAACCACAGCTTTATCTGCGGCCGACAATGCAGTGCGTTCTATGGACCAAAAGCCAGTCTCCTTAACTCGATCTCTAGGACTGCAGGTGTCTGGTCTCTGGCCACCATGGGCCTCATGGCCAAGCTGGATCTCAACGGAGGCAGAGGGAAGAGGGACGCTGTGGAAAACCCTAGAGTTCATCTTGCCAAAAAACTTCAAGGATACTATGGATCAAATTTGAACAATTTTTCTATTGAATTTTATATCAAAATGACATAAAAAAACATTAAACTCAAAAAATACAACTCTGAAAATATGATAATTACATCATGATGATCTTCTACATAGGAAAACAAAATTTCTTATTTAGTCCCTCTCATATATTTTCTGACCTCATCTGAAATGGAGGAGTGACCTTGAAAAATAAAAAACCTAATGACCTAATGGTACTTCCTTAGACCTCACTTTCATGAATGAGATTTGATTTAAAAGACTTCCTAGTGAAAAGAGCATTTCCATAGGTGTTGCTATGCTGAAGGAGACACGAGAATGAGTCAGCAATATGAATCTCTGAGGGAGAGTGAAATTTATTGACAAGGACAACCACCAGTGGAACAATTTTATATCATGACCTAATGGAATGATTGAAAATTTCTTTAGAGTGGGACACCTAAGATGCACATGCAAAATGTGTTTTGATCCTTCATGGAAGTATGCAAATACTGACATTAACATTGGCCTTATTGGGGATAGCAGCTCCTTGGAGGTGTCAAGAACACCATAGACCAAGTGCCTAACCTTTGGGCCAATACAGTCAAACAATTTAAAAGACTGCAAACTATAAAACTGACTCAAAAACTCTGAAAATAACAGAAAATCAACAAGCTTTATAGCCTTCACTTCGGGCCCCAAGCCTAAATGATTTTCCGCTCCAAACCTTGCAGAAAATATAAAGTGGTATTTACAATGAAAGTGGAACATTCTTTCAGAAGTTGCATCAAAAATAGTAATGTTTCAAGAGCCTACCATTGACCGGTCCTCTTAAACATTCTTGTCCATTCATCTCTTTCAGTAAATAGGCATTTTTTCCTTGATAAGCTAAGATCTTGTAGGGTCCTTTCCATATATTTTCAAACTTCCCGTACTTTCCTTTATCTTCATTTCTTGCATCCCATCGCATCACTACATATTCCAGTTGAAACTTATCTGCCTTGGTTTTGCGATCATAAATCTTTTTAATTTTCTCCTAAAGTTTAGAAGTAGTTTGAGAAACTTCCTCCCTTGTTTGTTGAAGGTTGTTGACACCTAATCCTATGGATGGGTGTGCATATGTATTTTTGTACATTATTTAATATTAGGAAATAAGGAAGGCCAAGAGTCATTGGGAGATAAATCCCAATAGCCTCACCTCCCATCTATAAAAGCATGTACATTCTTCAGCTAATACACATTCTGATTTGAGGAGTTACCTCCTGGTTTGACATGGTATCAGAGCCAGCCCCACTATTGGCATTTCTGCCCTGTGGTGTAACTCCCTATCCTTTGCTCAGTCAAATTTTATTAATAGTTTTCTGCTGCTCTTAATTGCTAGACTGTTATTCTGCATTTCTTTTTCTCTAATATCCCTGACATTTGCAGCTCCAGCTCCTGCGGCTCCTATAGACTGCAGGCTCCTCTGTCAATCTGCAAATTGCAGGCTCTGTCATTCTGCAGATTCCATTTCAAATTTTTTTTTGTAACGCCCTTTTGGGCCTCCTCCATCGACTCACCTACCCAACGCCTTCCCTTCTCCATCTCCATCGACTCATCTCCCTCTCCCTCACCACTCTGCGCCCTCTCCCTCAACTCTGCACCCTCTCCCTCCCTACACTACGCCTCCTCCTTATGCAACACCGCCCGCCTCCATTGTGATACAAGTTGACATCAAACTGTCTGCGTTTATATACCGCCTCTGTCCAAACGCTGTGGTTTATATTGTTTATCAGAGACAGCGACGCCCTCACTGCTACATTCTCCATACACCTGCGCCTACGGAGCTCCCATCTCACGCGCTCCTTCATCCCGCCCCTTATCACTCCTGCGCTACCTCATTCACTCAACACTGTGAACAAGGCTCCCTCACTGCTGTAAGCACGCCTCCATTTATACGCATTTATATATATCTCTGTCATATTCAACACTGTCATACCGCCCAACTTTTAATACGCTCTCACTGTCATCGTGGTATCATAAGGTACGTCCCACGCTGTTTACAACGCTGCCACATTTTATATACACCACTGTCCGCCCTTTGTAATACAGTTCTATATACCATTTACGCTCAGTCCGCCATTCATTCCCACGCTCCATTCATATACAATACCGCTGTGTTTCACTATTCGATACTGCACTCCATATGTGGATGCATCATCCTGGTCGTTCTCAAGTGAAACAATATGCAATACCGCTGTTGAGCGCTCTTTTTCACATGCAATACCGCCTTTCAATTGTAATACCATATGTAATATGCAGGAAACAATACCGCCTGTCCATTGTCTATTTAACACGTTGTATATTGACTGTGTTATTATAACTCCGCCCCTTTCCAATTCACAATACCGCCCTCCCATATTCATTATACCACAACGCCCTACGTGGCCTGTCGGCCCTCCTCCACGTTGCATATCCAACTCTGTCGATATATATATATAAAACGTTGTTCATATATTACAACGCAGAAATAAACGCTGTCATTATATTTAAACGTTGTGTTTTATTGTGATTACATGGTTTTATTGTCATGGTATGCGCCCCTCCCATCATATAATACAGCCCCTCCCATCATTTAATATATGGTATGCGCCCCTCCCATCATTTAATACAGCCCCTCCTCTAATACCCATACGCCCTCCCACTGTCATATTCAATATCACTTCCATTTCATAATACCATCCCATTCACAACATTCCATATCGACCTCCCTACCGTTTCACAAATTTTTTTTCCCCAAACAAAAAAAAATACATTTTTTTTGTGCAGAATTCAATTTTTTAGCAAAGAGCTTGTGTTTTTAGAATCAGCTTTTTTAGCAAAGTGTTTCTGTCCTTTTAAAATTCAGCATATTTGTAGCAAAGAGTTTTTTCAGTACATTTTCCAGCAAAGATTTTTTTGTTTTCTCTCCTTCAAGAGAAATTTTCCAGCAGATTTTTTTTCTCTCCTCCTTCAAAAGAAGATGACAGTCCCTTCATCTTCTAAAGAGGCTGCCTACTTGGCACAGAGAGAAAAGAGACATGCTTCAGGTCCATCCAAAGGAAGAGAAGGCAGAAGACGAAGAATAAACTTCAGAGAAAAGGGGGGCAGACAATCTAAAGCTCAGCAACAAACAAATCAAGATAGAGGTAAAACTGATGACAAAGACAAAGGTAAACCAGCTGAATCAGCTCATTCTGTTCTAGCACATTGTAACAATGGAGTAACTGAAAACCTATTTGATGTTTCATTTACTTCATGGAGAGATGATTGGTTGCTAGATTCAGGAGCAACATGTCA
This sequence comes from Pinus albicaulis, assembly GCA_034641835.2. Taxonomy (NCBI): domain Eukaryota; kingdom Viridiplantae; phylum Streptophyta; class Pinopsida; order Pinales; family Pinaceae; genus Pinus; species Pinus albicaulis. The sequence continues at coordinate 362,586,300 of CM076581.1, forward strand.
CATGATATTTAGAAAAGATTTTTTTGAAGAATTCACTGACAAAGTTGATGGAGCAGTATATTTCGCAGATAAATCCAAACTCAAGCCATCAGGGCTTGGCACAGTCAGGCTTAAACTGCCTGGTCTTCCTGATCATATCCTACATGAGGTTCTATACCTCCCGGAATTGAAGAGAAACTTGCTGTCCCTGATCGAAATCCGGCAGCAAGGACACTCAGTTCACTTGTTTGATGGCAAGGCAGAGGTCAGATCAGCATCAGATCACTCACTTGTCATGGAGGGAATAGAAGAAGGGAGACTCTTGAAGCTGAAAGGTTCATCTGCTCACGCTCAAAATTTTGCATTCAGTTCACATCATGATGAAGGTACATTTCCATCAAGTCTTTTATGGCATGCTAGATTTGGACACTTAAACTATGACAGCCTTCGTTTGTTGAAGAAAAGTGGTGTTGATGGACTGCCTACAATTCCTAGAAAACCTAAGGAATGTGATGCTTGTATTCTAGGAAAGCATAGCAAACATCCATTTCATGATTCACACTCAAGAGCACATAGGAAAATTGAACTTGTTCATTCAGATTTATGTGGCCCTATGCCTATTGCTTCTGCAAATGGAAACAAATACATGATGACATTTATTGATGACTACACCAGAATGTCTTGGATTTACTTACTGAAGAATAAGTCTGATGCTTTTCAAACTTTCAAGAATTTTCATGCATGGATTGAAAATGATGCACAAACACATATTAGCTCTCTACGTACTGATAATGGAAAAGAATACACTTCAAACGAATTTGAAAATTATCTTCGTCAACATGGAATCAAACATCAAACCACTGTGCCATATAATCCACAACAAAACGGTGTAGCTGAAAGAATGAACAGAACCATCTTAAATATGGTCCGCTCCATGTTATTTTTCAAGAATGTAAAATTGATGTTTTGGGCTGATGCAGTTCTATGTGCCGTTTACATAAAGAATAGGTGTCCTTCAAGTTCAATTAGAAACAAAACTCCTTTTGAAATGTGGCATGGCCACATTCCTTCGGTAAAGCATTTCAGGGTCTTTGGGTCCACCTGTTATGCCTTGATACCCAAGGGTCAAAGGAACAAACTTGGTGCTAGAAGCAGAAAATGTATCTTCTTGGGGTACTCCAATACTTCCAAAGGATATCGTCTCTATGATGAAGCAAATAAGAAGTTTGTGATAGCAAGAGATGTCATATTTCTTGAATCATCCAAGAGTGACAAGGTTGTTGAGCGGCAACTTGATCGCCCGGATAGATTCACACATGCAAAGTCTTTCAAAGAATTTGATAATGTGATTCCACACCTTGAAGGGGGGATTCCGATATTGAATCAAACTGTGGAATCATTTCCTGAACCACACTCTCCCCCACATGAATAAACAACCACGGATGACACATTGGATGATGTGATCGACAGAATTGGGAGATTGAATCTTGAATCAATCCCAACTCAGTCAAGTGACCAGCCTGGGCCATCTCAGAAAGGTCCTCCCAAATGGCTGACAAAGACACTGGAGGATGTTCATCCCGATGAGGTTGGAAAAACAGGAACAAGAAGTTCCACTCAAGAAATCGAAGGTGATGTAGATAATTCTGATTCCCCTGTTGATATGGATATTGCTTATAACCGTGAATTGAGTTTGTCTACAGATCATGAACCAACTTCCTTCAAAGAATCCGCTTCTCATGATGAATGGAAAGAAGCGATGCAGAAGGAGTATGATGCCTTGATAAAGAATGGCACTTGGAAGCTGGTTGATCCGCCTTTGGGAACGAAACCAATTGGCTGCAAGTGGGTCTACAAGAACAAGTACAAAGTAGACGGCTCACTTGACAAGCACAAGGCCAGGCTTGTGGCAAAAGGATTCGCACAGAAAGAAGGAGTTGATTATGAAGAAACTTTTGCTCCCACAGCAAAATGGACCACCATCCGGACTCTCTTTGCCTTAGCAGCTCAGAGTGGATGGAAATTCCATCAGATGGATGTAAAAACAGCCTTCTTGAATGGAGATCTAAAGGAGAAAGTTTGTATGTCCCAGCCAGAAGGATTTGTGATAAAGGGTCAAGAACACAAAGTTTGCAAACTTGTAAAATCCTTGTATGGCCTCAAGCAAGCACCACGAGCCTGGTATGAGAAATCGACCGAGCATCTTCTGAAACTTGATTTCAAACACTTTGATCTTGATGATGCAACTTTGTTTGTTAAGAAAGTTGGAAAAACAGTTGTATATCTTGTGGTATATGTAGATGATCTTTTGATACCAGGAAACAATGAGAGCTATATTGCATCCATGAAGAAAGAGTTGAAGAAAGGTGTTGAAATGACTGATTTGGGTCATGTTCATTACTATTTGGGTATTGAAGTAATTCAACATCCTAAATTCATATTTCTTTTCAAAAGAAGTACATTGGAGATCTCTTGAACAAATTTGGCATGGATGACCGTAATCCCTTAACCACTCCAATGGAACAAAACTTGAAGCTCACATCTATTGAAGGGAAGGAATTTGAGGATGCAACTAAGTATAGACAACTTATAGGAAGTCTTATCTATCTGACCACCACCAGACCTGACATTTCATTTGCTGTTGGAATCCTCTCAAGGTTCATGCAAAAACCTTGTGAAGGACATTGGTCTGCTGCAAAAAGAGTGCTAAGGTACTTGAAGGGGACTCAAGCCTTTGGACTCAAATATACACAGGTAGGCGACTTCAGCTTGATCGGATACTCTGATTCAGACTTTGATGGCGACAAAGAAACAGGGGTGTCTACTACAGGTTACACCATGAGTCTTGGATCAGGAGCTGTCTCATGGAGATCACGCAAACAGTCAGTTCCAGCAGATTCCACGACCGAGGTAGAATATGTGGCAGCAACTGAAGCAACAAAGGAAATTGTGTGGCTCCGGAAAATCCTGGAAGATTTGCAGATGAAACAAATGTATTCCACTCCACTCATGATCGACAACACTTCTGCAATAAAGTTGGCCAAGAACCCAAAGTTCCATGATCGAACAAAGCACATCAATACAAAGTATCATCTAATTCGACATCATGTTCAGGCCAAAACCATCCATCTACATCATTGTTCCACAAATGAGAAAACTTCTGATATCTTCACCAAAGCACTTGGAAGAGAAAAGTTTGAAAAGTTCAGATCGATGCTTGGACTCACCAACATCCCTTCGGATTAAAGGGGGGAATGTTGACACCTAATCCTATGGATGGGTGTACATATGTATTTTTGTACATTATTTAATATTAGGAAATAAGGAAGGCCAAGAGTCATTGGGAGATGAATCCCAATAGCCTCACCTCCCATCTATAAAAGCATGTACATTCTTCAGCTAATACACATTCTGATTTGAGGAGTTACCTCCTGGTTTGACAAAGGTGAATCATTTGATTGATTCAACGTTGAATATCATCTTCCTCACTATCTGCTTCCTGCAATAATCTCATAACCGGGACCACAAGTGATGTAGGAAACATTGTATCTATACCATAAACCAATTCAAAGGGTGACATACCTATAGACTTCTTGGTGCTCACTCGGTCTGCCCACAAAGCATTGGTAAGGTTCCTATGCCAATGTTTATTTTTCTCCTCTAACATTTTCTTAATGATATTAACCAAGGATTTATTAGAGGACTCAGCTAATCCATTTCCCTGCGGATAATATGCAGTGGAATGGCCCAACCTGATATTATACTTGTGACAAAACTCAATCATCTTCTTTGACTTGAATGCTGCTGCATTATCTGTAATAACCTTGTGAGGACAACCAAAACAAGACAAAATATTGGATTCTAAAAACTGAATAATTATCGTGTCCGTAGCTTGCCTTGTAGGAATAGCCTCGATCCACTTGGTGAAGTAGTCGATGGCTGTTAGAATCCATCTATGTTGTGCTGATGATGTGGGATGAATTTCCCCAATAAAATCAAGTTCCCACTATTGAAAAGAAGCATTTACTACAATAGGCTTCATCGGAAGAGGAAGGAGTTTCCTTTTTCCCTAAAAAACTTGACATTCATGACAATTTGTGACTGTTTTGTACAAATATGAAAATAGATTCGGCCAATAATACCCTGCTCTCAACAATTTATTAGCTGTTCTTTTCCAAAACAAGTGGCCTCCACAATCTCCTCTATGGAAGTCATCCATTACCTGCTTAGCTTCATCTTCAACTAGACAATTTAAAAGAACACCTCATGGATCTTTCCAATAAAGGGAACTACCTAAAATGTAGAATTTAGCAGATTTTAAATTCAAAGACCTACCCTTACTTTTTGACATTCCAGGAGGAGGACATAAGTGTTGAAGAACATACATGATATCTGAATACCATGGTGAAGTGAGAAACATTTCTGATACTTGTATTAGAGTGCCATCTTCTTCATCATCTGACATTGCTACAATAAGGTTTATGTCTAGAGCATGAAAATTGGATTCAGCCATGAGTTTGGCTAATCCCTGCCCCTTGATCAACTTGGTGGGCTTGATCTCGAGATCATACTCTAGCATTGCTGCTATCCATTTACCTCTTCTTTCTTCCAGATCAGTCTGCATGAGAACTTCTTTTACAGCTACATTTGGAACATAAGCTATAGTGCGTGAATGTAGAATATAGATCTGGAAATCCTTCAAGTATTTGATTAAGGCTAAAGCTTGCTTCTCAATAATATTATAGTGAAGAGAAACATTTCTAATGGCTTGAATGAAGAAAGAAATGGGTTGTTCAACCTGATCCTTCTTTTGCATCAAAACCGCAGCCAAGGTGTGCTCAGATGCAAATGAAAATATTATAAAATCACTAGTATAATCTGGACTAACAAAAATAGGGGTTGTAGTTAAAGCAAGCTTTACCAAGTTAAAAGACTTCATAGCATTAGTGGTCCATTTTACACTATTGTCCTATTTCAACATATTAGTCATTTCACGCAAATGCTCAGCCAAATTAGGAACAAATCTGCGTAAGAAATTCATCTTACCATTGAGTGAAATGGAGTCCAAGTGACCTTGGAATGTGAAACCAAGAGTCACACCATTGTACTATAAATGTACATCTTTGTATAATGGAAAATAAGAAAGCCTCACGCTTATCTTTCATTGTGTGCTTAGTCTCTTGTGTGTGTGCTCATCTTCCTCATACACCATGTGTGTGCTTCAACATGGTGTTTAACATGGTATCAGAGCGGGCGATTGCTGGCCCTGCTCCAAATTGAGTGAGCCATTTGTGTTTATGGCCTGTGCATATCTGCAAAAATTCTTGACAGCTTTTGCAGCAATCAGAGTTTTTGCCGTCATTCAGAAGTGTTTTGGAGAAGGAGCAGCATTCAGTGATTTTGCAGCATTCGGAAATTTCATTTTGGAGAAAAGGCAGCACTGCCCATCTGAAGGTTTTCATTCTAATGTTTTCCTGCAATTTCTGCCTTTATTCTGCATTTTAAAGAGTTGCTGGAAAATGCTATTTAAAGAGGGTTTTTGAAGAAGTTTTTGGTTTCACTGCAAAAGAATTATGAGTTTCTACTGGATTTTTTGCTGCTATAATATTCTGAAAAATTCTGGGGTTTTCATTGAAAAATTTATGAGCTTCTGGACTACATATTTTTCTGTTGCTGGATTACTGGAAAATTTCTGAGTTTTCTACTGCTGCTAGATTTGTTCTGCTATACATTTGAAGAAAAAAATCTGCTGTGTATTTGAAAGGAGAAAAATTCTACTGCTTTCAAAGTTGAAAATTCTGCTGCTATATTTCCTACTCTCTGCTCTGCTGTTTTTAAATTAAAATTAAAAATTAAAAAAATAAAAATAAAAAATAAAAAATAAAAAAAAACTCTGAACAGGGATCGGCCCTCTCCCATTACTCACGGCCCTCTCCAACTGCCGCTCCTCCCACTCCACAACACCGCGCCCCTTTACCCATCTCTCTGCCATACTTCAACGCTCACCTTACGCTCCCTACCTGCTCGCTCTGCACCTCTACGCAACATCCCTTACTCACTGTTCCCAAACAGCCTTACGGCTCATTACCCTGTGCCTATCCCTCACATGTTATTCAAACTCTACAGCTCACACTACACTCACATCTCTCTGCGCTACGCTCCCATCTCAATCAACCAACGCTCATAACTGCGCTTGCATTGGCCCGCTCCCTGCTTGCACTGGCCTCCAACCCGATACCCACCTCACCGCTCCTTTGCAATCGTCGCCTCTCCCCTGGTCTCATGGCAGCCACCCTCTGCCCAACCCCCGCTCCCCCTAAACCCTCGACTACCCATTCCATTCCTGTCTGCACTTACTCGCCCTACCCCGCGGCATACCTACCCACCCCCTCACACCGCTCCCCTGCTCCACCCTGCATACAATACGCCCCTCCCTCCCATGCGCAGACCCTACCCTCTCCTCCCAACTCAACGTCCCTCCACCTCCCTTTCACCATGCGTCCCAATTTCTAATTTCGATTTTTTAAATTTTTTAATTCGCTCTCCCATATCATTAATTCTCCCATATTACATTAATTCCCTTTCCCATTTCAATACATTCCCCTTCCCATTTCAATACATTCCCCTCCTTCCACGTTTTAAAAAAAAAAAAAAATGATTTTTTGTTTTTAAATTCCCCCATTTTAAAATTAATCCCTTTCTCTCATTTAAAATCCCTTTCCCCACATTTTTAATTATTCCCATCCCAATTAATCTCCCTCCCCCAATTAACAAACCCACTCCATATAATACTCTTTTTTATTATCCCCCCCTCAATTTTTTTAATCCCAAATAATTAATTTTTAATTAATTAAAAAAAAAAAAAAAACAGCAGAGAGAGAGAGGAAAGAAAGAAGATTTGAACAGCAGAAAAAGAGAAATTGACATATGAAGAAAATGGACTGAATATTGAAGATTTTACATTGTGATTTGTGGCATTTATTTGAAGGGTGATTTTTTGAAGAATTTCACATTTGAATACAAGTTTGCCATCATTGAAAACAGCTATTTGAAGAAGAAATTCAGCTGCCTCAAAGGCCTCTTGCACAAGTGTTTTCAGCTGCACATTTACAAAATATTTTGCAGAGATATGTATTGAGCTGACATTGTATTTTGAGTGGAATTTGTAGCTCATTCATAGTTGGAATCAGTGTATTTGAGTTGAAAAATTGTTGATTTCCCTCCATCATTTGAGGAGCACACTTTGTACTTTAAGAATTTCTTGAGTCATTTGTATTTGTTGTTGAATCACATTGTAAACGGGTGCATTTTCGGTTGAAGCCGACACCCTTTCATTTTTGAGCCTAAGTTGTTGAAATGGCCAAAATCAATGAGGTATTAGTGTTGTTGAATAACCTCATTCATTCAAATGTTCATGATATGGTAAAAATGAGCAAGGATGCTCTTTGTAATATTCAGAGTTGTTTACAAGATGCACATGAGAAGATTGAGTTTTTGCAGTTGGAATCTCAGCTTCAGCAAGAAGAACTTCAGCAAAAGAGTCACCATTCTGAACCTGTTTCTGTTCAGAAGATTGAGAAGGACTCTCATCAGAAGAAAGAAGATAAAGTTCCAGTTGATTCACATTCAGTTCCTTGTACTAGAGCAGATGTACATGCAGATGCAGCAGTTCAACCTGCACTTCCTAAGCCCATCATCAGACCTTGGGAAGAGCTTTTCCACAACAAGCACCGAACTGGTCTTGGATATGACAAGGATGTGTCCTTTCATATTCCAGACTACACCAAGCCCATCATATTTCAGAGTGCCGGATTCCTGTATGATAGTTCACCTGCAGCTGTTCCAGATCCTGCTCCACAACAACAACATCAGATTGTAAAATGACAACACTGTGATCGAGTTGGCCATATGAAAGATCACTGTTTTGATCTTCATCCATGCAAGCACTGTGGTCGGCACACCCATTCTTCAGACAGATGCTTCAGACACAAACCTCCTGCAAGAACAAAGATTCATCTTGGATGGATCGCTTCTTGGCAATGGGCATCAGCAGCCAAGAAGATGTTTACGACACATGTTAGAACTTGTTCACGAATATTGAACAAACTTGCAGTTGAGTTTTCGCCATCATCTCACCTTGTCCCTGATAGGGGGGAAAATGGTGGTCATGTACAAGCTTCGACGACAGATCAAGCGAGCCTGAGCCACAATCTCTCATTCCATGTTCAGAGTTGTAGCCAGCAGTTCAAGCAAGCCTGACCCACAATTCGTCATTCTGGATTCAGAGATGTAGCCAGAGATACGGATGGCCATGAGCATACCTTTGGTTTGTGGATAACCTAAAACCATCATCTTTGGTTGGTGGATAACCTAAAACCATCATTTTCGGTTGGTGGATAACCTAAAACCATCATCTTTGGTTGGTGGACAACCTAAAACCACCACAGGTCGTAGACCTCCCTTCTTTTAGGTCGAAGGTCTCCTTTTTTATATGAGGGACAATTCCTCTAGCAGAAGCCTTCAGCTTCTTGCCAGTTTTGGAAGAGTTCCGGGAACTGCAACAAGTTTTGCGTTCCAGTGTTTGTGGTCATCCTAAAACCACCTCTTTTTTTCCAACATTTCAGAGAGTTGATTCAGCCCAAGTGCTGCCATGTATACTTTGCAGATTTGTATTACAACTCTTTTCTTGGACTCACACATACCCCTTCGGATTAAGGGGGGATGTTGGAACAGCTAATCCTACATGGGTAGGTGTGGAATGCGAAAAGTCACAATGGAGTCCAAGTGACCTTGGAATGTGAAACCAAGAGTCACACCATTGTACTATAAATGTACATCTTTGTATAATGGAAAATAAGAAAGCCTCACGCTTATCTTTCATTGTGTTTTTAGTCTCTTGTGTGTGTGCTCATCTTCCTCATACACCATGTGTGTGCTTCAACATGGTGTTTAACAATAGCATTAGTGGTCCATTTTACACTATTGTCCTTTTTCAACATATTAGTCATTTCACGCAAATGCTCAGCCAAATTAGGAACAAATATGCGTAAGAAATTCATCTTACCATTGAAAGCTTGTATCTCCTTTTTATTACGTGGAAAATATATTTGTTGAATTTCTTCTACTCTGGAAGGATCAATGCGAATGCCATCTTTGGAAATTATGTGACCGAGAAGTTTTCTTTCCTCCATGGCAAAAAGACTCTTTTCCAGATTCAGAGAAATTTCGAACTCCCTACATTTCTGAAAAACAATTCTCAGATGGTGTAGATGTTGATCATTAGAACCAGAAATCATTGTCAAATCATCTAAATACACCACTAAGAAAACATCTTTCTCATTAGCAAAGGCTATATCCATCGCCCGCTGAAAAGTAGCCCCTACATTCTGAGTCCAAATTTCATTTTGACATACTGAAAGGTCCCCCACGGTGTTGTGAAATAATTTTTACCTTGGTCTTCTTTATGTACCAAAATCTGATTATAACCTGAATAACCATCAAGCAGCGACATCCGTGATGCTCCAACTACCCTTTGCAGAACATGGTCCATCTTAGGAAGTGGGTAATTATCCTTTAAAGACACTTTATTAAAATTCCGGAAATCAATGCACAACCTTATCTCTCTGGTCTTTTTCCTTACCGAAACCAAATTTGAAATCCAATCAGAAAATATAATTGGAACAATGATACCAGATTTATACAATCGATTTACCTCTTTCTCGATTGATGGCAATAGTCTTGGATTTATCCTTCTCAACTTCTGTCTGAAAGTTTTTTGATCTGGCTTGATGCGAATAGTGTGCTGAATAATATTTTTGTCATAGACCTTCAAATCTGCATAATCCCATGCAAAAATATCAAAAAATTCAGATAACAATTTGATGTACTTATCTTTTGCCTTGGGAGATAATGTCTTAGACAGCTTAACCATCTTGGGCTTATCTGTTGTTTTGATGTTTACATCTTCCACACCCTTTTCTGAAGGAGTCAATGTTGGTTTTTCTCGCCACATCATCCTGATCAAAAAGTTCTTCTAAAGGTATGAGACCTCTAGGAATAATATTATCTTTCAGCTGCAAAATATTCATCTGATTGGCCTCTATGTTTTGATCATCAGAATCACAAACATCATCAATAAAAGTATCTTTGAACTTTCCTTCCTTCTACAAAAAGCTATTAATTTCTTTGTCATCCCAAAAAACTTGCCAGTACCTTAAGTTATCAGGAACACTAGGTCTATGTTTGACATGAATTTCAAATTTATTACTTGAGTTCATTGGAATTTTGAGATTACTTGCTACCGTAGCAAGCGAATTTGCAATGATATTTTTACTTCTTGGCACCGTTGTTAATGTATATTTAGGAAACATTTTTAAGATATCCAAGACTGCATTCCTATAGGCTCTCATTCACAGATGCTTTGCTTGATATTCTCCTTTCACCTGCTTTATGACAAGCTCAGAATCACCATAAACAGAAATTATTTTTGCACAAAGTTTCTTCAAAATTTTGAGACCTGTGATCAATGCTTCATACTCTACTTCATTGTTAGAACAGTCAAAAGCCAATTTATAAGAGCATTCTCTAACATTACTTAGAATTCCACCTGACTTACAAACAATAATTTTCATCCAAATACCAATACCTGCACCTTCCTTACCCAAAGCACCATAGAAATCCATGCTCCAAAGGCCATCTTCATCTTCTAGATGTTGAAACTTAACTATTGGTTCTGATTTACTTTTGTCGATCACCTCCTTTTTATGTTCTGTACTGATTTTCTGTTCTTCTAAATGTTGTTCGGAAGAAGTCACCATTTCTTTTTCTTTATCAAGAACTGCTCTAAAATTCTCTGAAACTTCTGGTACATCCTCTACCACTACTAGTTGATTACTTACATCATTCAAACTATCATCATTATACAAAATAAAATATTCTAAATCTGTATGTATAGCCTATATTGGATGATTTATGGGCTTCTCCTTACTAGTTATCATATACTTCATTTTCTTTTCCTGGTACAATTTCCCGAAAACAGGAATAGTAGCATAAGAGAAGTCAAGTTGTAAAGTACCTTTGAGTTTTGCTCTCCATGATCTAGACAGCAGCATGCTGAATCGAGGCGGTATATCAGCCACCACCACATCAATTAAAACATTCTTGGCTGGGATTTGGTCTAAGGAAACCACTAAATCTTTAATGAGACCAATGCAACGTACTCTACCAGAATCAAATGAATAAAAATCATGATACGATTGGGTGATACCCATGCCCATCTTTTCCATAATAGCCTTTGGCATTAAACTTTGAGAAGCCCCAGAAGCAAGCATAGCATTATAAAGTATGTACTCATGTAGTCTAAGGCTTAAATAAAATGGGAGAACTTCACTCTCTTCTAACTGACCATCTATAACTAGACCGAAAATGAGCTCAGGGTGGTCATCTTCAACATTAACTATATTGGACAAAGGATCAACTAGCAACATTTTAGACACCTGATGTTTATAATGACTATTATTTACTAATTTTGTCAAAGGAATGGACAATTTCAATTTAGCTATTTCATTTTCTAAATTAAAAGTTGTGACTTTATCTACCTCTTTGACTAGAGTATCTCTTCTATCATTTTGATCCTTTGTCACATTCTACTTTTTCTGAGTGTCTTTCTCTTTAGTAGCTGAGCTTCTTGATGGATGGTTTATGTTGTTATGATTGTGATCCACATGCTCTTTACCCTTTCTCTGATTATTTAGAAGATCATTCTTTGACTAGACCTCTTTAATTTTCTGAATAGGATTGACAAGTACATCTCTACTCAAAGAATATTGTTTCTGATGTGCACTCAAAGCATTCATATACCCATGCTGGTAATCATCGAATTCAGTTCCCAAATCATCATCATTTTCCAAGATATAGTCCTCATCTTTTGGAGTATCCAAATTTTCAGTGTACTCTTCATCTTCAGTTAGAAACATGGGCAGACCATCTGTTGTAAAGAAATGATTTGTTTCGACCACTGGACCTTCATCTTCTTCCTCTTCCACTCCTCGAACATAATTTTGCTGCAACGGGGGTCCGAATTTGTTGTTGTTGTACTGTTTGGTCGGGTGCTTTCTGCTCTCTTTGCTTCATTCTAAACTGAGGCTATTGTTGCCCTCTGAAATTTGGGTTACGGATTTGTGTTTCAGGTCTATCTGAGATAGACAATCGGTCAACCATTCTCTCCATAGTTCAGAGTAATGAATCCATTTTAGCATCAGAAGTAGATGTCTCCTCCTTGATGGTCACTCCCTTTTCAGATCTCATCCTTGCACTTTTGGCTAGCAAATTCGCTTCCACACTTACAACATTCTTTTTCATATCTGCTAAAGTTGTAGGATCACGTTCATGCATTTGATATGCCATATCAGTACCAAATCCATCAGGAAATTTTATTAAAGCCAAACCTTCTGATGGTTTGATATGTGCAGGAAGAGAATTGTACACTACATTAAATCTCACACAATAAACTTGCACAGTCTCTTCAACATTTCTTTTGACGTTCTCATATTCGGACAAAATTTGAAGGGGGTTTTTCTTTTCTTCCCATCTTTCTACAAACTGTCAATGCAAAACTTCTATAGTGTCAATAGTGGTTGCTGGTAGAGCTCTGAACCATTTTCTTACTTCCCCTCCCAGACTTTGTGCAAATAGCCTCATCTTCGCATCCTCTATATCAATTTCATGAAGATCAAAGAAGTCATTCATATTATCTACGTTCTTTTGGGTTGTCATAGGCTGAGTATTGTCAAACAAAGGGATTTTTGTTTGGTAATCTTGGGGCATAGCACCCGGGTTCAGAGGGAAAACAAGGGGGGCATATCTTGCAACCATGATGATTGGAGGTTGAGAATTTATAATAGGGATTTGTATGCTTGATGTAATCAAGGGAGGATTGGTCACTAATTGAGTAGTGTGAATGGTAGTTGAAGTGATGGTAGAAGAAGTGGGATCTAAGGTATGTTTATCACCCAAGCATTTATTTGCGAAGAATAGTTCTGCAGATCTTTAAGAACTTGTAAAAGTTGTGACCCTAATTGTGACCCTGATTAAGAATGTGAAAACAGATCTTCAACAGGACTGTGAAAGGAAATTGAGGAATCAAAAACTAGTTCGTCAATCCAACTCAAATATTTGCTCCGGAATAATATTTGTTCAAAATTTATATCAAATTCAATATCTTGCAAGTTTTTTAACTTTCTAGGGAATGAATTAGCTCTGGGAATGGAAGTTTTATCTGATTGATTTCCGGCTGAACTAGATATCTCCACAACAGTTTTGGCTTTTCTTCCTATGTTCTGAGGATCACTAACAATGGTGGGAGGATTTAGATCAGGATTGGATTAGTGTATCTTCGGGAATCCAGTATGTCCAATTTCAAAAACCGATTTTCACTTTACAAATTTTTCAATTCAGTCTTTGAATAATCTCTAAACTTATCATCCACAAGTTTAAGAATTTCAATGAAAACTTACTAGGGTTGATCTGATCTCACTTTTATTCCCCAGTGGAGTCGCCAAAATTTTATCACTCGGATTGAACCTCAGGTTGAAGAAGGAAATTCTGAGGTAACCTCAAACCACGCTTAGCCAAGTAGCTAGCCCTACTAGGCAAGGAGAGGGCTCTCTCCGAATAGATCACAGCCAAGATGACTAAGGAAAGAATATTTTAGGCTAGGTATAGTAGCTCATTGATTTTGATTATGTAGGGTTTTGCTGGATCAGGAGGAGTCAAACAGTCAGGGCAAGGAAATTAGGTCAAGATTTGAAGGGTGTTCTATGGGGAAAGGTAGGTACAGTGTCTTAGCACTTTCGGGTTTTGATGATGGGATGATCAAGACAGGTGAGGAGCTTGAAAGAGCATGGTGAACTCATGGTTTATTTCTAAACTGAATAAATTACATACTGTCAATATTTACCCAAAACAGAGTATAGAAATTATGGATTATGTTCATCTAACTTGAAAAAATTCACTTAATAGTGATGAAATGATGGATGAAAATACACAAAACATTCGAACATCTGAGCACAAAAGAAGAAATTGAAACTAAACACCATACCACATGGATCCCATAAAAATAGCTGCAAATTTGATTAATGTCCAGGCCAAAACCGATACAAAAGTGTGTCTCTTCAAAATCCAAACCTCCAATGAGTCCAACCCTTACAAATGATTGAGAAAATACATGATATATACCTCAAAACTGTTGTAAAATGTAACTAGGTCGGTCTTCATGCTGACTATGTAATTACGAAAAGAAGAAGACAAAGATAGATATGCTACAAGGAGCCCTCCACAAAGCCTTCAGAATGTGTTAGAATTCAAGCTCCTTATACAGTGAAAACAACGTTGAAATATATATGAAATAATGACGAAGAACATAAGTTGAGTGGTCGGCCAAAATACTAGTTGTTTGGTCGGCCTAATAACTAGACAAGTTATATATATATATATATATATATATATATATATATATATATATATATATATATATATATATATATATATATATATATATATATATATATATATATATATATATATATATGATCGTTTTAAGTGTTTAATTTAATATGAAGTACATTGCGGACTTGTCTCTGAGTAAGTGCAGATATTTAAGGATGACATCACAGTGAAGTCTGCAGTGTATAACATGTACAGAAGGGTAACTAATGCGGATCTGTCTGAGGTCACATAACATCTAGAAGATGCAGATATAGGGACAGACTGATGATGGAATAGCGTTGAAAAGGAAGAAGTATTGCAGATTAATCTGATAAGGAACATCGTTGAGAAAGGGAGAAGAAGTATGGATCTATAGGACAGATTGTGGTACAGACTCAAGAGTATAAATGGCTGAAGGTACAGAAGTACAAATTGAGGAAGGAACTGTGCAGATTTGAAGGATAAAAGTGAAGTCTGAAGGACTAAGGTCTGAAGGTCAATATGATTTACCTTCCTACAATGAAAGTGTTACTTATGCTTAAACATTTGTGTCCTGTGCATTTTGATAATTAACTTGATGATAGATTAACAAAGAAAATACATAAGATACACAAGCAAGCTCACAAGTAATTCTCAAGAAGAGAATTTGTATTAATCTCAGGCCCTACATTTTGTCAAAAAAAACCACTCTCCCTAGCCTCAGGGAGTCGAATCCATGAGATGGGAATCAGTTACACCAAATGCTAAACAAGAAACTGAAGACTAGGAAGACCCAACAATTTGCCTCTAAAAGAGAGGAAACTGATTCATTTGACCTCTAGAGGACTCACCAAATGTATCTACATTAGATAAAAGTAAAAACATGACATTTACATTAGTAATTTCTTCATTTTCCAAAGTAAAAGTAAAACTGGAGTGAAACTTCAAAATTTGCTGAAGACTGTGAAAAATGCATTTTCCTTGTCAAACGCGTAGTGTCTAGGCAGAAAAAATTTCCTCTTTTGCAAGCAGCTTTTGAGTGCCTTCCCGGTGTCCAAATCAGCTCCACGATAACTCATTGGAAAGCTCTATGAGTCTAGTTTCCAAATCTACCTCCAGTTTCCAAAATGGTGTTCATTTTCCCTATCAAAAACGTCAATCTCCCAAGACTGGTAAACGCACAGCAACCAGGTCAAAAAGGAGGCAGAAACATGAAAATTTGGTAGTATTTTTCATTTTTGAGGAACCATTTATCCTCCAAATATTTTGAAAATTGCTAGGGTTTATGTCCTCATCATTATTAACATGATGGTGGTGGCCATTTTTCAATTGGAGGCCCCAAAAAAGAGCACAACGTCCAGGTCTTTGCGCCTTTGGCATAATTTCTGCATGCAAAAAGACTCAAAAAACCAAAAATGAACTGAAGTGCAAAATGTGCCAAAATTTGTGAGGGTACTTGCTTATCATTTGCTTGAGGCATGAAGAGACACCTCAGCAAGTATATCTAATCTCTCTTTCTCCCCTTGCTTAGTCAAACTTTCAATTTTAGCATTAGCTCTTTTGAGCTTGGCCAATGTAATTCTCTCTTTCCGTGCATGAAGTTTGACTCTTGTCCTCAACAAGTCATTTTCCTTGTTGGCCTTCTCTAGCAATCTTTCCAAATTTAGATTAGCTCTATCAAGCCATGATTCCTTTTCCTTGCTAATCTCTAGGGCAAACAGCTCACTTGGTGTGAGCTGCTATGCCAACTCAGCTTCTCTCTGTCTTTCTCGAGCTAAAGCTCTCTTCAGCCCTATAGTCTTTGGTTTCTGTCTTGGAGGCCGATCCTCCTCATCATCAATTTCACCAAATATTTCCAAGGTCTCCTCAATCAAGGCCTTAGCCTTTTCTGCCTCTCTTTGTGCTTTGATGGTCTTTACCTCATTGATGATTTGCTTAGTTTTCAGTTGTTGATTTTCTTGCTCAAGAAAGTCAATCACATATTTTCCTCTCTCAAGATTAGCTTGAAGTTCACTAATCTTTGCTTCTTTGCCTTTGATTGCTGCACTGGTGATTTTGTCCTCATCTTCCTCATCTAGGTCAATTAGTTGAAATTCATGCTATGTTTCATGTTTGTCCTCCTGTTTATCAATGATTGGCTCTTTAGCCTTTTTCTTGCCTTTGTCCACCTGTTTTTTTGATGAAGAAGGCATGGTCCCTTTCACTCCAAGTGAAGCAAACACATGCCTGTAGCCTCTCTGATAAGTCTTGGGAAATGGCTCAACATTAGTCAAATTAGCCCAAGTTGCCTCAATGTCCTCACTGCTTGATGACTCAAAATCATGATGTGATGATGATGAAGGGTTATAGAAATGTGAAGAAGAAGGAGCAACATAGGGTGAATGAAACTGACTTGGTGATGATGTATGAGCAGTAGACTGAGATGGAGGAGTGGATATAGGAGGATGAGATGATGAGGGGATATTCTAATCATGCTGACTAAGTGGGGTAGTGAAAATTTCATTTGCTATGAATGTGTCCCATGGAATTTTCTTTTGCTCAAGTTGATGCATGACTATCATCTTGATGTGGGAGTGGTGGAAAAGACTCTGCATTTGATGATTATAATCCATCTTTTGTGCAATTTATGTCATCTTGTCAATGTTGCGGGAGAGATAATAGGGTATGTGAAGCATTCTAACTCTAGTGAAGTGCATGAGGAGTCAGATATGATATGAATAGAGTCGAGAAAACCTCCCTTCATAAATGAAGTATTACATGATTATTTTCATCATAGGGACATATCGGTCAAGAAGATTGAGAAAGGGAAAATGGTCTTTTTTTCATCCTTGTATCTAGGTTTAAGATATGGTTCATAGTAGCTCTAATCAAGGTTTTCTTGTTTAAACCATTTCTCTCCCACATTAGGGATCCCTGTAGCAGCTACAATGATATTAGTGGACATGGTAAAAGTAACCCCAGCAAGAGTGACATGCCTATCATGAAGATTAGTAATGAAAAACCTTGTCAACATAGGGTGATACTAGATCTTTTGCACCCTCTCACAAAATTCAAAGCAACCAACATGTTTAAAACATTACACAGTAAGTGGAGAAGCCATGAGTTCTTTTGTGTTTATTGGTTCATCTCTGATGGTTTTCCCTCCTTTCTTACATGATTTCTTCTTTGTTGTTTGTTCCTCACTGACACTTTTGTCTTCCTCTTCAGATATTTTGAATTTGAAGCCTTGAAAACCCTAGGGTAAATGGAATGAGATGAAGGGAGTGAGAGGTGAAATGAATAGCTTAGGAAAATAGAGGGAGTGAATGTAAATGAAAACCTAGGTCTATGAAAACCCTAGGATTTAACAGTGATTATGACTAATATGTGTTTAGGGACATCAATATGGATATGATGCATGAAAATGGGAAGGAAATAAAAACTAGGGTTTGATAGCAATAAGCACTTCAAATTTCTTATGAAACACCAAATATATTAGAGGAGAGGTGTCTTAGTGTTCACTTACTGATTTAAAGCCCTTTGAATAAATTTGTGAGGAAATGAAAACTTGCTGGAGGTTGTGAAATCCTTTGAAACCCTGCCTGAGTAAACGCGCAACGTCTTGGAGGAACGCGCAGTGCCCGGGAAAACGCGCAACGACCAAGGGTAAACGCACAACGCCTGTGTTATTTGGTCAGCAGTTGTCGGGAAAAAGTGCAATGCCTGAGGGTAAACACGCAGCGTCCGAGGAAATGCGCGGCGCCTGAGGGAAAACGCGTAGCGACCCTAAAATTTAACTCAAAATGCTCGAAAAAACTTGAAATTTCTCCTTTCTTGGAAACTCCTGATGGTTGAATGGAGGCAATGACTTTCTTTGAGGTGTTTGAATGGCTTTATAGCTTAGTGGTTTTTAATTTTTAATTTGGATTACCCAATTTTCCTATGTTCACTTTTCCCTTTGGACTTTGGCACTGATACTCTTTATCTTTCTGAATTTTTGGCATTTTGCAGTTTGATCAAGACATGGATTTTGGTTTTGTTTGCCAAACTTAGGCCGAAAATGATTGCGTTGACAGCTTGGGATGAATTTATTACATATGAGAACATAAAATTACAGTTGGAAAAATATAAATAAATTACATATTGAATTTTATATCAAAATGACATTTTGATATAAAAATCATTAAACTCAAAAATTACAACTCTGAAAATATGATAATTACATCATGATGATCTTCTACATAGGAAAACAAAATTTCTTATTTACTCCCTCTCATATATTTGTTGACCTCATCTGAAATGGAGGAGTGACCTTGAA
Organism: Pinus albicaulis; assembly: GCA_034641835.2. Classification (NCBI taxonomy): domain Eukaryota; kingdom Viridiplantae; phylum Streptophyta; class Pinopsida; order Pinales; family Pinaceae; genus Pinus; species Pinus albicaulis. The sequence goes on from CM076581.1 coordinate 362,605,039, forward strand.
AAATAAAAAACCTAATGACCTAATGGGACTTCTTTAGACCTGACTTTCATGAATGAGATTTGATTTAAAATACTTCCTGGTGAAAAGAGCATTTCCATAGGTGTTTTTATGCTCAAGGAGACATGAGAATGAGTCAGCAATATTAATCTCAGAGGGAGAATGAAATTTATTGACAAGGACAACCACCAATGGAACAATTTTATATCATGACCCAATGGAATGATCGAAAATTTCTTTAGAGTGGGACACCTAAGATGCACATGCAAAATGTGTTTTTATCCCTAGTGGAAGTATGCAAATACTGACACTAATAGCCTCAACACTTCTTCCAAAAAAATCCAAGTCTTGTACACAACTTTATCATCACGAATAACCATCAGTATTGCTTCAGCTATTCTTCGATTTCAAACATCGTCGTGTCCCTTTCATCAATTCATTCACTTCTCTTCAATCTCCCTCTCAAATAGGGAGATATACACTTTCCTTTATCCAAGTAACTAGGGGACAAGTCTATACTATATTATCCTCCCAGTCACACATACTCTTCCTTTTTGCATCAACAATTCATCATAGAATTTAGACCTTCCAAAACTTCATCATTCCTTTAGATGGAAACAAGATCATTTATTAACTTTAATTTCATTGAGGTTATTAAAACTCCCTCTTTCCAACATGCTTAATATCATCATCAAATTATCATCAAATATGAGCTAAGCATCTTCATCATCTTAAAGACTATGTACCTATAAACCTTCAACGACAAGTACAACCAAACACAAATGTATATGTACAAGAGCATAAATTCAACTTTATAAATATAGGATTAGAATTTCATTATAATAGGAGCATAATAAATCATATTTTAGACATTCAAGACCTAAACCTAATTAGGTTTTATAATCAATCAAGAGTTACATCAATTAGGCTTCTCACAACAACATTTACTAGGGTTTCATAAAAAAACCTATACTGAATCATATTAAGTTAGCATCATAATGAAAACATTATACTTCTAGGGTTTCATTATCATGCCCTAGAATATAAATATCTACTAAGGTTTGGTTGTAACCCCTAGATAAAATTCCAAAATTATATATACAACAAATATAATCAGGTTAGGAAATCATACGGTAGCACCGACACCTAGGGTTTCATTCCGAGTGTTGTCAAGATAAATCCCCTCTGTGGGCAGAGGCGATCTCTCTAGCCCTAGAGTGGTTCTGGAAACATGAGATGATTTTTAATGCAAATATCTATTAACTAACATTTACAATGCGACAAGAAAAGAGACGGAAATACCTTTTTCCCAACACTACGCTTGGATCCATTGATGATGACCTTGATCCACGGTGCTTTTAGGCTCGCTCCCTGCTACTAATGGCACGCGAATACCTACGGATGATTAAGAGACAACAACGAACGTAATACAATACATAATAATCGTAAACATTAGTTATCCAGCAGATTAAGAAGTACCATAATATTTTCATAAAAAAATAGACAAATATAAAAAGCAAACATCAGATGTTTTTATTGATAAATATAAAAGAAAGAGCTTACAACCTAAGCCTTGATGTTGGAGGCCTCCTTCAGTGAAAATTTGAGTCCTTCACCGAAGCTCAAAAGCATTCCTTCTCCCAAACACTTAGGTGTTATCACAATGCTAGGATGCAAGGGAACGAGAGTTCAGACTAGCCCGACAATGACCAACCAAGCTATAACATTGTTGGGATGAGGGATGTGAATTTATAGGAAGGGAGAAGAGGTTTGGATCCCATGAAAGGAGGAGGAAGGTCCAATTTCTAACATATAAACCCCCATGGATGATATCAAAGCTCTAAAATCATAGAGCTTGACTCTATCACCACCGTTTAACAACCAACTCTCAGCCATGGAACTTCTAGAGGTCGAAGCTTCTCCTCCATTTGAGGAAACACTGCCAGAAAGGGATCAGCGTGGTTTTCCAAGAAATAAAGGTGTTGGAAGCACTGAGCCATAACTGTGAATATGACATCAGCGTGACCATGACACCAGGAAAAGTGTTGACCCACGAAACTAGGAATTTGACCAAGTTTCTTTAGTAATCTTCCAAGGTAGTTTTCTTTGGATATTTAGGGGATGTATTAACATATTTCGCCATGGTGGAAACATTTCACAGGACTTGTCACAAAGCATTTCAGGATCAGGGACGGGAAAATGAGGATGGTGAAGAATCATTGTGTAACATATGCCCCCTAAAGCATGAAGGCAAAACAGGGAGTGATGGTTGAAATGTGTTATGAACCAAGGCAAAAAATGCAGACCACCTCCGAAAATCCTACCAAATCAAACATATCACAATATATGGCATCTCTGGTATGAATATATCTAATCACATAACTTTGCATTAGGCATCAAATAAAACATGAACCCACGACATGGTCGCAGCCATATGTCTAAAGAGATCATAGAAATGGATCTGAGGTATGGACGCAACCATCCGTATAGATAGGACCATGTATACAATCATGAATAATCAATAACTCCCCGAAGCTTGGATAAAAAATCAGATGTGACCCAGGGTCTTCACCGCGATCTCAATCAACCCAATGTACGAATCTAGCCATGTGAATAAATGTGTTGGTGTCGAACATGGCAGAAACCACCTGATTACCGGTCAATGATGAAAACTATCAAATGGCACGAGAGAGACCACTAATAATGATGATGGACCTCAAGGTACACCAACACAATCTACAAGTTTGAATAAATTTGATGAATTCGAACACTTGCAGAATATTTCCATCGAAGGCCAATGATGTGAACCTATCGACAAACACGAAGAAATTTCCATTGAGGCATGCAAAATCCAAAGTACTGAAAATAAGTTTCTAAATCACCTTCTCGGATAATGAGCTGAAGTCGACAGGAAGTGATTTGTCGAAGGAGGGCCATGATGATTCCCACATCATCGAAATGAAACAACATATATCTTAAGATGATAGGAGTGATTCGGGATTGTAACAAAGGAAGTGAGATAAGCAAAGGATGTTTGAAAAAAAGGACTTCTCTTGAACAAATTTGCGACACGACTCCGGAGTGTGGAAGCATTCGACTCAAATAGGATCGGAGGTCATGTTGAAAAAATTGGTAATCAAACGATAGGCAAACAGATTTCCCAAAACCATGGAGGAAAAGTGACGAATGTAGGATGTACCCAACCCGACACGAACTGCAGATGAGTGTCATGTTCAAGAGTGACAAGCTGCCCAAAATAAACATAGGATGTTCACTTTCAATTTCCCCCCATTATCACTAACGAGTACCTGTTTATTTTTTATATACAACGTGAAGAGGATATCATATGTTGAGCATGTAATTTCATTCTTCGAATGAATCCATCCTAGTAATTTTAACGAACCCTATGAAGGAGAAACTTAGTCTCGTCATGGTGACAAGTCTTTTGTCGTTTAATCTTTAACGAGTCCAATGAAAGGGTAAATCGGTGACTTTTCATATTTAAGGAGTTTCAAAATAAACAAAAAGGAAACTCCATCATGTCCCTTTTCGTAAATCTTATTTCGAATCTAAAAAGGTAGAAAACAATATTTGAGAGAACCTCTTGACCATGTTCGATCAAGGTATTCCTTTTTATAAATAGTAAATCTCAGCCCAAAAAATGGGTAAATGTATATTGTGATCACTTCACTTCATTCACTTTAACGATGTTAGGTCCCTATATTACTAGTTTAGTCCCTTATTGTTATTAGTGTAGCCCCCTTATTGTTATTTTTGTACCCCTGTAACCCCAATATTGTTATTATTGTGCCCTTACATTATTATTTTTAGGTCGGCTAGGATTATATTGTGGCCCCATGGACTCCTATATATAGGAGGTTTTGGTCATTTGTATCATCTAAGAATTGTTCATTTATGTAATTTATTGGAGTTTTCCCCCTCGAAGTGGCTGATTTCTAAGGCATTGATCTCTTTTTTCTTCTATTTTTCGAGCTGGTTCATAACATTTGGTATCAAAGCTTTGGATTCTAGGGCTTCGCTGCTCCAAACAAGTCGTCGTGGAATTTTCGCTATAACTTTTTTTCTATGAAGTTTCAAAAGCTGAAATGTTTAGAGAGAATCCGAAATCCTGAGGAACCTCGTGGAAAAAATTCAAATCTTGGTTCGCAATATTTTCGAAGATATGATATGTGCAATTTAGGGATTTTTGTAGGCTCCTGAATTTAATCTAAACAAGTCATCGTGGTATTTTCAATATAACGTTTTTTCTACGAGGGTTCAAAAGTTGAAATTTTTAAAGATCGAAGCTGAAATCCTGAGGAACGTCATGGAAAATTTTCAGAGCTTGATTCACAATATTTTCGGAGATAGGGTCTGTGGAAGTTAGGGGATTTTCAGACTCCCAAATTTCATCTCAAAGAGGTGACCATGGGAAAATCGTCATAACTCTCTCTCTGAGCATTGGATTGGAATTCTGTAAAAAGTGGCCATAATCACATGGAATATAGTTTCCTATGTATCAATTTCAGAGCTGAAGGAGGAATAAGTGACACGTGGCATGTCGTACAAGGTCACTCTACTGAACCAGTCCATAATTAGGTCAATGTGGGATATTTGGCATAACTTTGTCTTGAAGAATCCAAACCAGGTTAGACCTCAGGAGTTTGAAAGAAGATTCAGAGGGTTACTACAGGGCCCAATTTCAGATATTGAAGATCCAAAACCACAGAGATAATTTAGTTTCAATATCGAGCTCCTAAAAATCAAGAAAAATGTGTGTATTTTTTTCGAATTACATAAGTCTCGTTTGAAAAAAATAATTTGAATTTATTCCAATAGCATATTGAAGAATAGATATCAGTATTGGGTTCTAAAATTCCCCCTAAAAAGAATTCAACACCCATTAAGCCTTCAAAAGGCTCTACTATGACTCATGAAGACGAAGAAATGAAACATGATATATCGAAATTACAAGAGCAAGTGCACCAAATTTCGCTATTTCAAAGAGAAACAAAAAATGAAATGGAAGTTTTGAAGAAAGGCGTGGAAACTAAGATGGATGGTTTGAAGAAAGGCATCAAAGCTAAGATGAATGGTTTGGAAGCTAAGACGGATGACATGGAAGTTGGCATGGAAGCTAAGATGGATGACATGGAAGCTAAGATCGATGAAAAAACGGAAGACATGGAAAACATGAAGAATGATCTGAAAGTAGACATTGAAGGTTAACATTGTTACCGATGAAATAGGTAACCTGACCTCAAAACGGGAACTCTAGCCCAAAAAGTCTCAAAAAACATGAAAAAAACACCCCAAAAACAAAAAGTGTGTCTTCCAGAATGCACTTGGTTTTTTTTTAAGGTCAAATTTCAACATTTTATAAAATTATGCTAAAAACAAAATTGTTTGTTGAAAAAAGGATTGAAAAAACACCCTCAAAACAAAACCAGATGATGCTGGAATAACAAAAAAATAATTGTGTCATAATTTTGACACTTGTAACAATGGAATTAAAGACAACATATTAGGACATTTTTTAAAATCGTAAATTTCTAACATTTTTTATAGATGATGTTAAAGATAAAAAAATACATGTCTGAAGGGCTTATCATTTCGAACAATTTTCATCCATGTTGTTAAACATAAAATATCTTGACTTTAAACAACCCCAAAATTGTAATTATTGTCAACCATAACCTTAAAGATAAAATTTGGTAGCGCATAAAAACCTTAATGACAAGTTGTAAATCTAAATTTTTTCAATCTTAAGTGTTCAACATACTTGAACAATGAAATTATGGAGAAATTATAAGACTCAACAATTTTAAAAAATGAACAAGTAAATGAAAAAATTATCATTGAATAGAAATAAGTAAGAGTAATTTTAATTTTAAAGGATAAAAACTTATCTTTTTTCAAATCTTAGCATAAGACAAATTTAAATATAATTTCAACCAAAACCTAAAAATCAAGCATCAAAACAAAGTGTTCAGTTTCAATGATGCATATAATTATTTAAAACTTTTAAAAGTATCTTATACCAAATGGTAACAGTACATAATATCATGGTAATATCACTGCATAATCTAAAAATTCAACATTAGTTTCTATTTTATATTTTACTTATAATTAAAATATCAACATTGGTACATTGAATATAACATAAATTATTTTTGTAATTCATTGTTGCATTGTCGATATTCTAAAGAGATGAATTCTTCATAATTAAAACATATAATCTAACAAACATAGAAATGTCTCATAACTTCATGAAAAATGAGATGGAAGTCAAAAATTTTATTTCAAGTTACCATGCAAACATCAATTACATGAAAGTGTCTTAGATAGTTATTCAAAATCAACCATAGGTTCTAGCACACCATCATAATCTACATATTCATATGAATGGCTTGATGCAGATGAAGATGATCCATATTCTTCTCTTTCATCAACTAGTGCTCCATCTGAGTCAACATGCATGCCCACCATTTCAGAGTTCAAAAGTCTTGTAGATCTATGTCTACATTCTGCAAAGTCCCATCTCAACAGTAATTGTTCTGGTAGCAATTTCTTCAAAATATTTATGGTCTGCAACTGAAGAGTTCCTCTCTTTGTCAAATTGAATTCATACACAAGTATGTCAACATCCTCCAATTTTAAGACATCTATGCGGCGACAATTTATATTTGTGCCCTTTCTTTTTCTCTTTCTGCCAATTCTTTTTTCCACTACCATCTCTGGCTTGTACACACAATTGAAAGGGTGGGTACTTGTGGCATACCAATGTACATCAACAGCTTTAATCTCTTCATTTTCATTAATGACCTTTATAACCTTGGCAATCCAGAATGAATAGCCAAGTGGATCTTCATCTGCTAACACTGCTAACATGCAACCTTCCTTAAGATCCTGCACAGAACCCCTGTAAAGGTCTTCCATGGCTTCACGTTGTGCATGTGATCTTCTAGAACCAATATAGATTTATCTTTCCTCTACCTGTGGGGAATTAATAATAGCTTGAGGTTGTTGTTGTTCAACATTGTGTGTTTCCTGATGTTCATGTTCATTTGGCATATTCTGTGGCCAAAAAAAATGAGTCTTCAAAAGCGTATCCCCATTTATTGATCTTGAAATCATATCACTTTGATTACTGAAAAAAGACTCCCACCAAACTGAATCAGCAACATCGAAGTACTCATATGTATCTCTAATACATCTTTTAATTTCCTCTAGACATTCAGAATAATTTATGTCTCTCTTATGCCTTCGTGCATTATGGAGTTCAGCAACTGACTGTAATAACAATATCTTTGATGAAAATATTGGATGCTCTAGAATGAAATTCAAAAATGCTAAACCTGATGATGGCCCCCATTCTTCAATAGTTGAATACTTCTTGCCCCATATAAGTGTTATCCCATCAATTTTTTTGATACGAAATTGATGCTGGAAGCTAATGTCGTTAAGTTGTTCAATGCATTTCTCCTCACCATGCGATCCAAAAATAAACCTTTGCATGTCAATAGTTTCTTCCAACACATGAAAAAAAGGCTCTGGAATGTACGATTTCTTAATACATTCAATTAATGATGGCATGCTCCCAACACCTTTCCTCCTCAATGTTACTGAAAAACGACTGAACATTTGATCAATATGATCATGAGTATGCCCAACAAGAAGGAAACCAACCTTTATCTTTTTAAAAATCCCTAATTCAACGAGCATGTTTAGATACCCAAAAAGAACTTGATTTTTGTTCTCACGACTTGTGTTGTCTAATTGTAAATACAAAACTTCAGGAAGAATCCCAGACCAATGAGTAACCACATCATGGATTATAGTTATGGTCAGATTTGCATCATTGTGAATATTTGGAGTTGTAAAGAAAACTCTTGGAAACATCTTCTCATTAAATACCATAAAACCAACCAAGTGAAACTGAATGAAATTTTCCTCCTGTAATTTTTTTGGCGTGCGGAAAAAATGTGGAAGAAGTGTTTTCTTTTGGTCCATACCATCAATTATCAATCCCAGATATTTATTTGGATGATCATAACACTTCTTTCTATGTTTATACAACTTTTGCCTTTCACTTGTTTGCTGATCGCGATGGTCTTGAAGTTCTTTGACAACAGAATCTGTACATAAAATAAAAGAAACATATGAATAAATATATTTTCATAGTTGATAAGTATCAAATTTTAAAAAACAATGTTTTGAACACATACCTATTTCTGCCCCTTGACATTTATCTATTTTTGCTTTAAGAGAAGCACATGTGCTGCAAATCCCCATCCTTGTCTTCTTAGGAATATGAACATTGTTGAATTCAGTTTTCCATATCCTTGTAAAATAAGAATATGTAATAAAATTACCAATTCCTTCAACAGCTTCTGCATAATCTTTGTATAACATGAATATTTCTCGCCTCGAGAAATTATCTGGAATATGTATTGTGTCTTTATTTGGCATACACTCTCCATGATTTAAAAATAAGTCTTTCATCCATGTCTTAGCAGTATTTGCAAACGGCCCCACCTCCCGTTTATAACGTGTTTCTGAATAATATGTGGGATCCCTTTCCAATCTATCCTGGATTCTTGACAAACGACAATTACCAATTGAATACAACATTTTGAACGCCTTTCTACAAAGCAATACATTCCCAATATGATAATCATAACCTGCTAGTGTAGATTGCATGCAACCCACTAAATATGAATTTTGCATGCTTTTATTCATTGACATATATGTTTTCCTTTTCTCCAAAGTAAAGTTGAAATCCATATTTTTTAAGCAATCCCTTCGACAACATTCACTTGAAATCAAATGAACGACATAACTTCTTGTCGTGAGATATTTTGTCCTTGCCCTTGTATAACTGGAATGCTTTGGATTGATATGAAAAGGTCTACTCCTACTCCTAGTTGCAATATTTTCTTGCAACGGCTTCATCATTCCATCATCCTTTGTAAAAGTAGTTTTATCACCATTAGAAGGAATATTATCCCCACTATCATCATCCTCAACATAGTTAAGAAATTCATCAACATCATTGCGTGGAAAATTTTCTTTACCATCATCAATTGAAGAAAACATTTCACAAGAATCATCGGCACTTTTGTAACCCTGACTCAAAAGAAATTCTTCACCATCTTGACCCATACTTTCAAATTCTTCCTTGGGAGGATTCAATTCTTCATCAACATGAGTGTCTTTGAAATGGTCACTTGGAGAAAATGCAATATTCAGATCTGTGTCTCTAAAATTATCATTTGCAAGAAACTCTTCATCCTCCCCTTCCTCAGTGGTGCTCTCATAATCCTTGGGATTAGGCATAAGTGGAAGCTTTGAATTTTTATTCACTAGAATTTCTTCATCCTGCCCCTCCCCTTCCTCACTGAAGCTCTCATAATCCTTAGGATTAGGAATAAGTGAATGCCTTGAATCTATATTTATTGGAAATTCTTCATCCCCCCTTCATCAATGGTTAAATTATAATCGTTATGATTAGGATGAAGTGAAAATTTTAGCTTTGGAAATTCATCCCCGTCTTTATCAGTGGTGCTGGAATAATCCTTAGGATTAGGACGAAGTGGATATTTTGACGTTGCAAATTCTTCATTCCCCTCTTCCTCAGTGGTGCTGACATAATCCTTAGGATTAGGACGAAGTGCATATTTTGACTCTGCAAATTCTTCATTCCCCTCTTCATCTGTGGTGTTGACATAATCCTTAGGATTAAGACGAAGTGGAAATTTTGACTCTGGAATTTTTTCGTCCCCCTCTTCATCAGTGGTGCTTGCATAATCCTTAGGATTAGGACGGAGTGGAAATTTTGACGCTATAAATTTTTCATTTCCCTCTTCATCAGTGGTGCTAGCATAATCCTTAGGATTGGGACGAAGTGGATGTTTTGACTCTGAAACATTATCATTCCCCTCTTCATCAGTGGTGCTCGCATAATCCTTACGATTAGGACGAATTTGATATTTTGACTCGGGAAATTTTACATCCCCCTTTTCATCAGTGGTGCTGGCATACTCCTCAGGATTAGGACAGAGTGGATATTTTGACTCTACAGATTCTTCATTCCCCTCTTCATTTGTTGTTCTCGCATAATCCTTAGGATTAAGCTGAAGTGGATATTCTTCATCTCCCTCTTCATCAATGTTGTCCTCATAATCCTTGGGATTAGGATGAAGTGAAACTTCTGACTCTGGAAATTCTTTATCATGCCCTTCATCACTGTTGCTTTCATAATCCTTAGGATTAAGAGTAAGTGGTATAACTGGCGCTCGATTTACAGAAATTTCATTTTGTTGCACCTTATCAAATTTGTTCTCATCATCTTTAGGATAACGACCAAGTCGATTTTTTGACTCTCTATTCATGGTGAACGAACTCCCGTTATATTCATCACTCTAGATAGAGTTGTTGCGTGACGAAGATGTTGATGTTGTAGAAAGAAAAACTTTGCTATCGGAAGAAACCATGGCTTTCAACAAGAATAGGTTGAATGATACAAATTCCTCTCCCACTTACAATATATAGCTTAAAGACTGAAAATTTCCCTCCAAAAAAATTCACAAAAAAATTTCCCTCCAAAATTCCCCCCCAAAAAATTTCACGAAAAACTTTCCCTCCAAAATTTTCATTTCAAATATTTGGTACAAATATTAGTCAAAAAATGTATTTAACATTTTTTTTAATAAACTGTTTATGTTGAAATATTTTACCGATATTTATATTCAAAATATCCACAAAATATTTCTATCATGGATGTCTTCCAAACTAAAATAATGGTTTTATTTCAATGATTTAACATTGACTAGATGTAAGTATTAACTATAATATTACTATAACACCTACATGCAAATATTAACTATTTTAACTATAATGACTACATGTAAATATTTTAAATTTTAAATTTACGTTATATTCATCTAAAATATATTTCAAAATTTATTAATAAACTGTTGGTCTTCAAATATTTCACCATATTTTCTATTCAAAATATCCACAAAATATTTCTTTCATGCATGTCTTCGAAACTAAAATAATTTTCTTATTTGAATGGTTTAAGATTGACTACATGTAAATTTTTACAAAAATAACAACATGTAAATATTAACTATTTAAACTATAATATTAACTATAATTAACTACATGTAAATATTTTAGATTTTAAAATTTAATTTCATGATTTTAAACATTGATTACATGTAAATATTAACTATGATAACTAAATGCAAATATTAACTATTTTATCTATAATATTAACTATAATTAACTACATGTAAGTATTTCATATTTTAATTTTTAATTTGAGATTATATTTGAATTATTCAACATTCAGTACATGTAAATATTAACTATGATAACTACATGCAAATAATAAGTATTTTAACTATAGTATGAACTATAATAAACTAAATGTAAATATTTTAAATTTGAAATTTTAATCCCACATTCGTTAAACAGTAAACCAATCAGACAATATTCGATATTAAAAGGAATGATTGTTTCTATTCATCGCATCACATCAAGTTTTCTGGTATTTGTTAGAGAAAATTTCTGGAGGTGTTGCGTTGACATTGGTAACTTCGTGGAGGCATTGCATTGGCATTGGAGGCGTTGTGTCGCTATTGGTAATTTTGTGGAGGTGTTGCATTGGCATTGGTAACTTCATGAAGGCATTGCATTGGCATTGGAGGCATTGTGTTGCTATTCGTAATTTTGTGGAGGCGTTGTGCTGGCATTGGTGACAACAAATTTTTGCATTTCAAAGGTTAGTTTTCTTTCTATTCTGTCAATTTAAAGACGATTTTGGGGAAAATATGTTTTTCTATAGTTTTTTGTGTCCAAAAACTATTTTTTTAAGGTTTTTAGGTTCCAAAACCTTAATTTTTTTATATTTCTTTAGTGAAGAAAATGCAAAAAGAACTAAATTTTTTAGGGTTTTAAGGACAAAAATTTAATTTTTTTCTTTTTTCTTTTTTAAGACTTATAGGTTCATCTAAACAGAAAAATCCATAAAACGACCATGCACATAAAAAAAAAGTAATATTATAACAATTTTTATTTGTTTTTTTTTATCATAAACATATTAATGATTTCATTATTTATTTATTTATTTATTTTTTTATTTGAGAATTTGAGAATTTTTTTATTTTATATTCTATTTTATTTTATTTTTTTAATTTTAAATCTTAGTTTTATTCTTTTTAATTTTAAATATTTAAATTATTTTTTCTTTAGTGTTTTGTTATACATATATATATATGTATATTTTAATTGTATTGTGATATGGTTATGTTTTTTTAAATTTATTATATTGTTATATTAAAACAAATTTTTTTTTTTTAATTTATTATATTGTTTATTTTATTTTATTTTATTTATATAATGTTTACAAACAAGACATAATTGTGATTTAATAAATTGTTTTTTTTTTTTTTTGATATTTTTAACTTTTTTTTTATTATTAAATAATGTTTTAATAATTATATTATATATATAAAAAAAAATTTAAAAATCGAAATTAAAAAAAAAAAGAGTAAAAAAAAAAAACAAATGTAGCTGTTCACTCTGCTCGCGGGCGCCGGAGGCCGGCCGGGCGGCGCCAAAGGGGCAGCCCAACCGGCCCCCAGCGCCCAGCGGGCGGGGTCTGCTCGGAATCGCCCCCCCACCCAGCGAGGGCTGTGAGACTGGCTGGGCCGCCCCCGTGGCACCGCCCAGCTGCCCTCCGGCACCCGCGGGCACAGTGAAACGACTACGTTTGTTTTTTAAATTTTTTTAAATTTTTAAAATTTTTCTTTTCTTAATTTTTTTTTTAAAATTTTGGTTTATTTATTTATTTTTATTTTGTTTTTAATTTTTTTTTAAATATTTTTAATTTTTTTTTTTTTAATAATTTGTTTTAGTAAAACAATTAAAAATTAATAGAAACATTGTTATATATAAAAATAATAAAAAAATGGTTATATAATATAATTAAAACATTGTTAAATAATACTTGTTAAAAATCACAAAATATAATAAATATATTAAAAAAAAAATTACCAAACAACAATTATGTTTTGTTTTTAAACATTATATAATTAAAAAAAAAACCAATACAATATAATAAATTAAAAAAAAAAAAACATTTGTTTTAATATAACAATATAATAAATTAATAATAAAAAAAAACTATATAACAATACAATTAAAAAAAAAAAAAAAATATAATATTATAATATTTGTTTTTAACATTTAAATATTTAAATTTCTTTTTTAATTGTTTTTTTTAAATTTAAGTATTAAAACAACATTATAAAAAATTTAATTTGTTTAATTGCTTTTATTTTATTTTATTTATTTTTATTTAATTACTATGTAATGTGAAATAGAAATTTGTAATTTTCAAATATATTAAAAGATTATATAAATTTATAAACTTTTATATTAATTTTTTATAATTTTAAGTTTATAATTTTTTATTTAATTGCTATGTAAAGTAAAATAAATTTTTCTTTTCTTTTATTTTGTTTATTTTTATTCAATTGCTATGTAATGTAAAATTAAATTACTGCTTTAATTTCAAGCTATTTAGTTTTAGAAATAAATTTTGTTTATTAAATTTATTTTATCCGCAATATTTTTCCATTAACTTATATATATATATCAGGAAAATGGCATCAAAAAATATTTCTGTGAATGTTTCTGCACCTAGGGCAGCAGCTCCCAAATCTACAGCTGCAGCTCGACGCACTATGGATACAACTCCCAAATCTAAAGTTGCAGCTGGATGCACTATGGACACTGTTGGACGCAATAAGGACATTGTTGCACACACTAATAAAAGTCAAGCAAGTGGGGCACCAGGTTCATTAAAGCTTATTTCTGATTGGAAGAACGCCAAGGAAATAGATAAAACTGATTTCTCATGGTATCTTGAAGACAGTGAAATAGAGGTTGATATACACATCTATCTGATTTGTGGTATGATTGACTTAAATGAGCCATATGATGTGATGGGCAGAGTACGAGACATATGTACGGTCCCGAATACAAACACTATTTATGTTCTTTGGAGGAAGGCTCAGAAACGTGAGAAGGTTAGATATCGTTTATCAATCGTCAAGTATGACACAGATGAAATATCTTCAAAATTTTCTGAAGAAATATCAAAAAACATTGCAAATAACATTGTAAGTATGCTTATTTTTATTTCCTCTATGCATTATTGTAAGGATGATTCAATTTTTTATAAATTATTGATCATTGACATGTTTTATTTTGTTTCATAAGATTTTGTTCCGGGTCTTTCAAACATGTTTGAAGGTATTTATATGTTGGTGCCAAATGTTATGAATGTGATCAAAACTTTCCACAAAGACAAAGCAGAGGAAAGGAGATTGAAGCAAAGAGCAATAGCTCGTGACACTGCAACAGTACAAAGAGGGGATCAACCAAGAGTCACTAAGGCGGGTCAATCTAGTAAACTTAAACATGTTTCTTTTGAAGGTGTCGAACATGAAACAGAAAATTATGATAGAATTAGTGAGGAGGAGATGAGAACTATTGTGCAAAAGGAGAAAACAGATCAAACACCAAAAAGAAAAATTGCCAAATATGTCTCTCTTTTACCTCATGAAGGAGAGCTTGTTTATAAAAAAACTGATATGTTATCCAATAAGACTAGGAAATCAAATATTGGTGAACCTGTAAAGGTCGTGAGCAGCAGTGAAGAACAAATTGAAATCTCTCACGGAAGCAGAGAAATCATAACACCAGGTGCTGAGTTAGAGGATGGCATTATTAAAACAAAACAAAATGCTATTCGACAAGAGTTGAGGAAGAATAAATTAATTCTTAGTGGCCAAACATTTGAGCTTAATGTTAACCAATTTTATGGCCCAGATGAAGGACAATCTCAATATCAAATTAGAAAGGCCCATCACCTACATGTACATAATCTGAAAACATTGTTCAGGTTCAATCCATATGTGCATGTGGTGGATTATGTGGTTCTTGTCGATCCATGTCAGGTTCCCAACAAACAAGCATTTGAAAAGAAAAAAAATTTTGATTATAAATATTATGTAATTGGAGGGAACCATTCGATAGAGGCTAAGAGACAATTGATTGCAGAATATCTCAATAACTATATTTTTCAAACAGTGAAATGCATCATTTACGTTGGCTTAACAGAAATGGAATCAAAGTTATTGGCATGGGATCATAATGCAGATAATGAGTACATAATGAAAATGACTTTCATCCAAAGGGTCAGATTTATTCATAATGAATTCATAGAAAAATGTGGTGGGGATAAGACACAAGTTAGTGTAGCATTTCGAAAGGAATGTTTAATGGAAACAGGTTATCAAATTGATGAAAAAAAAGCAAAAGATGGAAAATTGAATACAAATGTTGTGTAACCAGCTCCAAAAAGAGAAGAAAAGAGATATCAACGCCTTATAAATAAGCCACTTCGAGGGGGCAACCTCCAATACATTACATGAATGAACAATTCTTCGATGATACAATTTACAAAACCTCCTTTCTATATATAGGAGTCCATGGGGCCATCATGTAATCCTAGTGGGCCACAATGTAATCCTAGCCGACCTAACAATAATAATTTAAGGGCACAATAATAACAAAATGGGGGTTACAAGGGTACAATAATAACAATAAGGGGGTTACACTAACAACAATAAAGGACTATACTAGTAATATAGGGACCTAACATGCCCCTCTCCTTCAAAAAGTGTTGTCCTCAACGCTTGAGTAGCTCTGGGTGCTTCTGTATAAAATTCTCATCCTCCCATGTAGAATCTTCAGTGGGTAAGTTCTTCCACTTGATGAGATACTCTGAAATTGATCGATTCCGTAGTTGTCGAGTTCTTTTTTCCATGACTGCTTGAGGTTCCAATATGATTTTCCCTTCCCCATCAAGTTCTGGCAATACTGTTTGAACTGGAAGATTTTCACCTATAACCTTCTTTAAGCATGAAACATGGAAAACTGGATGTACTCGCGAAGAAGCAGGAAGCTCCAATTTGTATGCCATAGTACCAATCTTTTGCAAGACCTTGTAAGGACCATAGTACTTTGGCGATAATTTATTATCCTTCTTTGCTTGCTTGAGGGACATTTGTTTGTATGGTTGTAGCCGTAAAAATACCCACTCTCCTACATCAAAACTTCTCTCGCTACGATGTTGATCTGCCTGTTGTTTCATTCGATTTTGTGCCAAATTCAGGTTATCCTTTAAGAGTTGGAGAACTTCTTGCTGATGCTCGATGTGATCTTCCACTGCTTGAACCTTCGAATTTTCCTTAAAGATGATGTGATGGATGGTGGATGATATCCATAAAGTGCCATAAATGGGGTCATTTTTGCTGCAGTATGGAAGGAAGTGTTATACCACCATTCAGCAAGAGGTAACCACTTGACCCATTGCGTTTGTTTATCAGATACAAAACAACGAAGATATCCTTCCAAACATTTATTTACTATCTCAGTTTGACCATCAGATTGAGGATGATAAGATGAGCTATGAGCTAATTGAGTACCCAAATAAGAAAATAACTCTGTCCAAAAATTTCCAGTAAAAATGGGATCTCTGTCGCTCACAATGACCCTTGGGCTTCCATGCAGCTTTTGAATTCTATCCATAAATGTAGTAGCAACTGTACTTGCTTTAAATGGATGAGATAATGCACAAAAGTGTGCATACTTGGTAAGTCTATCAACTACCACCATGATGACACTCTTTCCTTCGGACTTAGGTAAACCCGTGATAAAATCCATTGAAATCTCCTCCCAACGTTGACTTGGAATGGATAAAGGTTGTAGAAGTCCCGGGTCTTAATTGTCTCAAATTTATTCTGCTGGAAAACCAAACATTCCACCACAAACTTTTGAATATTAGATTTAAGGCCATCCCAAAAAAATTCTTTCTTCACCCTGTGGTAAGTTTTTAAAAATCCTAAGTGTCCTCCTAAAGGAGAAGTGTGCAATTCCATAAGAATATTTTGTTTTAGTTGGGAATTCTTACAAAGATATAAGCGATCTTTGTACCATAAGGAATCATTTTTCCAACTAAATGTATCAGATGTACTAGGATCTTGCTGCAACTTTTGAATGAGTGTCCATACATCTTTGTCCTTCTTCCATTACATGAATGAACAATTCTTCGATGATACAATTTACAAAACCTCCTTTCTATATATAGGAGTCCATGGGGCCATCATGTAATCCTAGTGGGCCACAATGTAATCCTAGCCGACCTAACAATAATAATTTAAGGGCACAATAATAACAAAATGGGGGTTACAAGGGTACAATAATAACAATAAGGGGGTTACACTAACAACAATAAGGGACTATACTAGTAATATAGGGACCTAACAACAAATCTCTTCAGAGGCACAGATAACATTTTTCAGTTGGCATTTAGAACTGGGGAGGTATGGGATTTTATTGATGAGATTTTTGATCGATGGGAGAATATTTCCATAAAAAATCAGAAGGTTAGAAAGAGTAAACCCATAATATGTACCAACAGTAAGGGGGGTCCTGAAATGAAGCAGCTTCCAGAGGATATGACTATCACACCTTGGAGAACAATGCAAGGTGTGAAGGATGATAAATTAGTCAAATCAATATTAGCCCGTGTGAAGTCGGGTGAATTATCAATGGAAGAAATGTGTGCAGAATTTCAAAAGTAAGTTTCTTGAATTATTTCTTATTTTTCTTTCATTATAATTTTTTTTAAATAAAACATAATGATGTTGGTAGAATTTGTTATACATGTCAATATATTAACGCTTTTAACTTGATTTATTCAGTCAGAAATTTTTTATGAAAATACAAGAACACATGGTTAAAATGTTGAATGAAGACAGTTGGGATGATGTTGTACGCAACTACCTAGAAGCAAGTTCTACATCAACACTAAAAGAGTTTTATATTGCATTTAATAAGGTATGTTGATTTATAAATTCATTTTATTCATATTTAAACTATTTTTATTTTATTACTTATATATATGTCATTAAAGATGTAGAAAAAGGATGGAAATGGAGTACCAGATACTTTCAAAAGCTTTATTGAAAAAATTAAGATGGAGAACATGAGAAGGAAGCGTCTTATGAATGTTGAACTAGATCCTACTCTTAATCATTACATTTGGAATGGGCTCGACAGTGTCCAATATCAAATAATACAAGGTGACTGTGAAGACATTGCATCACTAATACCTAAAAGAGAATATGGCCTAGTTATTGCAGATATTCCTCATGGTTTCAATTTCCCAGACATTGAATATGATAGAGAACCATATACTTATCAAGCTTTTAGTAAAGTGGTTACGGGTTTTCAAGAAGTGACAACATCACCACTGTGGCGATTTGTGACATTTCATTCAGACACACAGTTTCCAATGTTATTAACAAGCTTCAAGGGTAAAGCAAACTCAAGGATGCAACTTACATGGTAAGACTTTGAAATTGTATGTTTGATTCCTCCTAAAAAAATTTATTCATGTAAAATTTAATTGAACTTTTACTATGTTATGTTACAGGCAAAAGTCAAATATTGTTTCTTCCAAAGATCAACCTATTATAAATGATTGTGAGTTCATCCATGTTGAATGTTGGACAAAAGACGATAGCTATAAGCATATTATTATGAATCGAGTAGATGGGAAGAGTCATAGTCAAGTATTGGTTTATGATGCAGTTGTAAGAAAACTAACATATGAGGATAAAGATGCAAAAGGGGATATAGTTAAAATTTATCAAAAACCACAAGCATTGATTAACTATCTTATAGATCTATGTTCAAATGAAGGAGAATGGGTTTTGGATTTATTCTCAGGTTCAGGTAAGTTTTATTATACAAATTTAAATTTAAATATTGTCTTTTTTACTTTTTATGTCTCCATACTAATTTTCTTACTTATTTTTTTTGTGTTTGATGATTAGGTACAACACTAGCATGTTGCCTACTAAAAGGAAGAAATTGCATTGCCATTGAGAAAGACCCAGTTCAATGCAAATTTATTCAACAAAGAATTAACACTCTTAAATTCCTTCCAGATGCGAAGCAAGAAGTTGGTTTGAGGAAAGGAGATTTTAATGAATCACGTGTGGCAAAAAAAGCAAAGAAACCTCAACCACCATTATATGGAATGATTGGAAAGGGACACTTTGGAAGATTTGCTGACATGAAAGATCCATTAGAAGACGACAATGATCAAAATGAAGAAGAAAATGTTGCGGAAGAAGCCATCAATGTTGTTCTAGATGATGTTGAAGATGTATTAGTTGATATTGTTGATGATGTTTAAGTTATGCTTGCAAACAAAGCTTATTTTTTAGAACTATTAATCAGTTTTACCTGTAATGTTTAGACTTGATATTTTATGAGAACAACCCCTTTTTTTTGCAAAAAACATGTGATTGCTATTATTTTTTGACATAAAATTCAATAAAAATGTTGTTTTCTTAAGTTTTTTTTGTTAAAATTCTCTCAAAAAATTAGTTTATTTAACATGTTTTTTCCAACAAAAACTCTGTAAAAGTGTATTTTTTGCATTGTATTTATATTGAAAAATTGTATTTTTTTGTCATATGGTTCAAAATATTGGTTTTTTAGTGACAAATTTTTGATGTGCATTGAAAAATTATTTAACAATACATAAACATGTAGAAAATATAAACTTTAGAATATTGACCCTTTTTCCATCTTTTATGTATGTGAAAAAGTGAAGATATCATTACAAGTTTTTATTTTTTTAAAAATTATTTTTTTATTTTTAAAACACAAGTACATAAATGCACTTAAAAATAAACATCTCACAGAAGAAGAAGACATTAGAAAATCTATAGTGTCAAAATCAATCCTATAAAAAAACGTTGGTGATGATACACCACCACTATTCAAAATCGACATAAAAAACATCACTTAAAAAAAAATTAATTAAAAAAAAAAAAAAAACAAAATGAAAAAAACTTAAAGTGCCAAAAACATGCTCAAAATTTTTTTTCTTGATTCTTCATCGCCACTTTTTCAAAATCAAGTGTTTTTCTTGATACTTCAAAATGTAGGTAACAATGAGGTTACCTATTTCATCGGTAACATTGTTGGTTTGGCAAAGTTGATACAAGAAATGTTTCCTAATTGTGAAAATATAGTAGAGGAAACTCATGATGAGAACAAAATAAATGTTAATCATGATTTCATAAATTCTAATGTTGGATGGAAGAACCACCATATTCCAAAGATGGATATGAAGAAGTTTGATGGCAAGGATCCCGTAACATGGATACTACAGATGGATAAATATTTTGATCTCAATAATGTGCAAAACACACAAAAGGTACGCATTGCAACTTTACATTTAGAACAAAATACATTTGTATGGTATCGATGGCTTTGCTCCTGTAAAAAAAATTTCAATTGGTCAATTTTTACGGAGGAAATGATAGCACATTATGAGGATACAAAGAGCAACACCTTCTTTATCCAATTGATAAATCGCAAATAAAAGGGTTAAGTGGTGGAGCACATTGAGGACTTCCAAAAATTGAATATAAGGTTAACTGATATTCCAGAGGAACACAGGATTGATGTCTTCATAGGGACTTTAAAGGATAACATCCAACATGAAGTTCACGTTTGGGAACTTGATTCATTGGAGAAGGCATTCAGGTTGGCAAGAAAATTTGAATGTAAAATTATGGCGACAAGGAAGCCTACCACTCACATCTATAAAGATGGAAGTGTTGCTACTCCTAGACATCCACTATAAATGGAGTGAGTATAAATTTCTCTGGAAAATGCCATAATATCAAGCTAACCATGGGGGAATATGTATTGAATATTCCAATGCTTTCCATTCCAATGGGAGCTGTCGATGTTGTACTAGGAGTACAATGGTTACAATCATTGGGGACGGTAGTTTTTAATTTTCAAGAAATTTTCTTAAAAAAAAATCAGAAGGAAAGGAAATCGAATTACGGGGTATCGCAGGGAAGCTGGGAAAGATAATAAGCTCTAATGTCATGACAAAGCTTCTGAAGAAATAACAATGAGGCGTAATTGCACAATTACGCTCACTAGAAGTTCCAACATCAAAAGCATCTATTTCTGCAAATCTCCAAAAAGTATTGGACAATCATTCCAAGGTGTTTGAAACTCCCAAAGGACTCCCACCTATTCGTGATCATGATCATGCTATTCATTTGATTCCAGGAAGTGTTCCTCCAAACATCAGGCCTTATAGATATCCTTATGTCCAAAAGAACGAAATTGAACGTATGATTGCAGAAATGTTAGAGGCCGGTATAATTCAACCTAGTCAAAGTTCTTTCTCTGCTCCTGTAGTATTG
This sequence comes from Pinus albicaulis, assembly GCA_034641835.2. Classification (NCBI taxonomy): domain Eukaryota; kingdom Viridiplantae; phylum Streptophyta; class Pinopsida; order Pinales; family Pinaceae; genus Pinus; species Pinus albicaulis. The sequence continues at coordinate 362,626,428 of CM076581.1, forward strand.
GTACACAAGAAGGATGGATCATGGCGAATGTGTCTGGATTATAGGGAGCTCAATAAGCTCACCATTAAATATAGATTTCCCATTCCTGTGATTGATGAATTATTGGATGAATTACATGGAGCAATTTATTTTACCAAGTTGGATCTTCGTTCAGGATATCATCAAATTAGAATGAAGACTGAAGATATTCCGAAACAACATTTCGAACTCATGAGGGTCATTATGAATTTTTGGTCATGCCTTTTGGCCTTACCAATGCACCTTCTACATTTCAAGGGTTGATGAATTCCATTTTCAAACCCTTCCTTAGAAAATTTTTGCTAGCATTTTTTGATGATATACTAATCTATAGCAGGTCTTGGAAGGATCATGTTCAACATGTTGACAAGGTGCTCAAACTATTTCAGGAGAAAAAATTATATCAAAAAACATCCAAATGTTTCTTTGGAGTACAAGAGGTGGAAGATTTGGGTCATATTGTATCTTACGAGGGTGTTAAGGTAGACCCTAACAAAATTAAAGCCATTAAGGAATGGAAAGTCCCCACAACCATAAAGCAGTTGGGAGGATTTCTCGGGTTAACAGGGTATTATCACAATTTTGTTAAGAATTATGGGAGAATAACAACACCTCTAACAACATTATTGAATAAAGATGCATTTTCATGGACTCCTGAAGAAACTAAGGCCTTTGAACATATTAAAGAGGCAATGTGCCTAGCATCGGTCTTAGCTACGTCAAACTTCATAAAAACCTTTATTGTGGAATGTGATGCCTCGGGAAATGGAATTGGTGTTTTTTTAATGGAAGAAGGAAGACCCATTGCTTTTGAAAGTCGTCCAAACAAAGGAAGGTATTTACAGAAAGCTACTTATGAGAAGGAAATGTTAGAAATACTACATGCACTAAAGAATGGCGACCTTACCTAATGAGAAGACACTTCAAGGTAAAAAATGATCATGATAGTATTAAACACTTTTTGGAACAAAGACTACCTTCAGAAGAGCAGCAAAAATGGGTCACAAAGATGTTGGGTTATGACTTTGAAATAATCTACAAAAAAGGGAAGCTAAATGTTGTTGCAGATGCACTCAAGAAAGAATGAAGAGGTGGAAGCATTGCTTTGTGCCATTTCTATTATCCAACCAGATTGGATAACCGAAGCAAGAGATGAATGGAAGAAGGACAAAGATGTATGGACACTCATTCAAAAGTTGCAGCAAGATCCTAGTACATCTGATACATTTAGTTGGAAAATGATTCCTTATGGTACAAAGATCGCTTATATCTTTGTAAGAATTCCCAACTAAAACAAAAGATTCTTCTGGAATTGCACACTTCTCCTTTAGGAGGACACTCAGGATTTTTAAAAACTTACCACATGGTGAAGAAAGAATTTTTTTGGGATGGCCTTAAATCTTATATTCAAAATTTTGTGGCGGAATGTTTGGTTTGCCAGCAGAATAAAGTGGAAACAATTAAGACCCCGGGACTTCTACAACCTTTATCCATTCCAAGTCAACGTTGGGAGGAGATTTCAATGGATTTTATCAAAGGTTTACCTAAGTCTGAAGGAAAGAGTGTCATCATGGTGGTAGTTGATAGACTTACCAAGTATGCACACTTTTGTGCATTATCTCATCCATTTAAAGCAAGTACAGCTGCTACTACATTTATGGACACAATTCAAAAGCTACATGGAAACCAAAAGATTATTGTGAGCAATAGAGATCCCATTTTTACTGGAAATTTTTGGACAGAGTTATTTTCTTGTTTGGGTACTCAATTAGCTCATAGCTCATCTTATCATCCTCAATCCGATGGTCAAATTGAGATAGTAAATAAATGTTTGGAAGGATATCTTCGTTGTTTTGTATCTGATAAACAAACACAATGGGTCAAGTGGTTACCTCTCGATGAATGGTGGTATAACACTTCCTTCCATACTGCAGCAAAAATGACCCCATTTATGGCACTTTATGGATATCATCCACCATCGATTACATCATCTTTAAGGGAAAATTCGAAGGTTCAAGCAGTCGAAGATCACATCGAGCATCAGCAAGAAGTTCTCCAACTCTTAAAGGATAACCTGAATTTGGCACAAAATCGAATGAAACAACAGACAGATCAACATCGCAGCGAGAGAAGTTTTGATGTAGGAGATTGGGTATTTTTACGGCTACAACCATACAAACAAATGTCCCTCAAGCAAGCTAAGAAAGATAATAAATTATCGCCAAAGTACTATGGTCCTTACAAGGTGTTGCAAAAGATTGGTACTATGGCATACAAATTGGAGCTTCCTGCTTCTTCGCAAGTGCATTCAATTTTCCATGTTTCATGCTTAAAGAAGGTTATAGGTGAAAATATTCTAGTTCAAACAATATTTCCAGAACTTGATGAGGAAGGAACAATCATATTGGAACCTAAAGCGGCCACATAAAAAAGAACTCGACAGCTACGAAATCGATCAATTTCAGAGTATCTCATCAAGTGGAAGAACTTACCCACTGAATATTCTACATGGGAGGATGAGAATTTTATACAGAAGCACCCAAAACTACTCAAGCGTTGACAACACTTTTTTGAAGGAGAGGGGGCATGTTAGGTCCCTATATTACTAGTTTCGTCCCATATTGTTATTAGTGTAGCCCCCTTATTATTATTGTTGTACCCCTGTAACCCCAATATTGTTATTATTGTGCCCTTACATTATTATTGTTAGGTCGGCTAGGATTATATTTTGGCCCCATGGACTCCTATATATAGAAGGAGGTTTTGGTCATTTGCATCATCCAAGAATTGTTCATTTATGTAATGTATTGGAGGTTGCCCCCTCGAAGTGCCTGATTTCTAAGGCGTTGATCTCTCTTTTCTTCTATTTTTGGAGTTGGTTCATAACAAACGAGTTTGAAATGACAAGTACTTGGCAATATTTTCATTTTTCAAAAGTCAGAAAAGAGTTGAAAGTTGACTCCAGGGGGATTCATTTTTCGTAAACATTTACCGAGCCTGAAAAAGAGATAAAATACAACTCGTTTACATCAGAAATAATCACCAACAGTGTGAAAGTCATGTTACTGCACAAAAACAAAAAACATCACTGATATCGATGAAAAAATAATAAAATATTGGCGAAATTCTTTCAAAAATATATAAATAGACCAAACAGTAAAATTCATTTTCACCTTTATATTTTGAAAAGAGAATTTTGTCCATTTTCCCTCTGAATTTCAAATTAGTGGTGCGGCCAATCTAGGACACCATTCATAGATCTGTCAGCATCAGGTAAGATCTCTAAGCCTCCTCTTCATTTTAATTCCATTCATTTATCATTTAGTTTTATAAAAAGGGATATTGGGGGGAGGATTTCAAGCCTCAAAATCGCTCGCAACTAGCGTGATTTCGAGCTATGAGGGTCGTGTTGGTTGCGTTTAGCCCGTTAGGGCAGAACGCCACCAATGCCGAATTAATTCGGAAAGTCGCACTGGCCGTGGGAAGTATTTTGAAACAATAAATCCACCCATCTATATGGATAATTTCCAAAACTACTCCGGTGAAAGCTCCTAAAATTCCATTTAAACATGTTTTTCATGTGCTTTCATCAGAGATGTTGATTGAATGGAAAGAACGAGTCCACGAGATGGAAGACCACCAAGCATTGCAAGACAAAAATTTCAGCAATGCATTGCGCAATTGCGGTTTGCTTAAATTCTTTCAAACATCCGGGGAGAGCTCAGTTGGAGTTGCTCCAATATTTGATTAGTATATGGGATGTGGACCGACAAATATTTGTTATCAGGGACCAAGAGTTGAAACTAGATGTGATGGACATCTATTTCATCACTGGTTTGTCCAGGAGAGGGGAGAGAATCCAACTCTCAGGAGCTCGCGCAGGGGGTGAGAGTACCAACATGCTCATCCATAGATACTGTCTCAGGGCTCAAAAAACTGATAGCGGGAAGGTAGGCATTTCATCTATCAAAGTGCTCCCCTTGCGCACAATTCTGCACTACATAACTAGAGTGGCATGAGCCCATGTGTTGCATGAGGAAATGAAATCTTAGTTCCAATACGCGATGGACTACTTGGCCTCAACAATGTTTAAATGGTGTGAGGGGTTACTGGCCAATATGAAGAGCCAGTTGACAAAGTGCAAGACAGGGCATCTGAAACAATTCGGGTCCAGGTCTATTCTGGTGACCTTATTTTTAGAGAGAGTACCATTGTTTCAGTATCAGTGGTTAGAGATCGATGATCTAGCCTCAAGGGACCCGAGGCTAATGAGATCGTGCGATATTATGCCCCGACAAGGTGGGTTCCAAGAGATGAATTTCCTGATAACATTCTTCAATTGGCTATGTCGTCAACTTATCGTAATTGAGGACTATGCATATGCCGGCATCGACTTCAGAGGAGATCTAGATCTTTCTACTCCACCAGGAACACAATGGACTGATGCAGGTAAAAAATATTTTTTTAACATTTTTTACTTTTTGAATTTTTTTATTATGTATTCTGAAACATGAAATTATGATGTTTTTACAGATATGGGTCCTCAGAGACTGCCCGGTATGTCACTGATTGTGCGTAGGGTAGCCCGCCCGGTAGAGGATGCTCCTTATGAGGAGGGAGAAAATACACTAGCCTAGTTAGAGAAAAACCTGGTTGGCCTTACGAGAGGCATTCCAGAGTATGCTACTTTTGATGATATTCCTCTGCACCTCCAGAGGCATACGGTCGGAGTTTTGGGCAGACTACATCGATTACTCTAGTGAGTGATTCGAGCAGTCACCTGCTACCATGAGCACTATGTGGGCGGATAGCAGCCCTGTTTTTACATTTTTTTTATTGATGTAGTTTCTGAGAGCCATTTTTGTTACATAACACATATTTTTTGAGATTTTGGATGTAACACACTTGACAGACCTTATATATATATATATATATATATATATATATATATATATATATATATATATATATATATATGCTTGTTTCTACGGCTACTTGTGTATCATGATGATGTCTTGATTTTACATATTGCGCAAAATGTCTATCTAATACATAGTTTTCTAATATATCTGTTAATGTATTTAAACGTCTTGGAATATGTTGATATGTGATAAAATCAAAATTTCTTTCCAATAATCTAACACGCAAATAAATACACAAAATTTGAGGATTGCGCACAGAATAATGACCATTTAATTGTAACACAATGAGTTGTGAGTCTAACTTAACAACCAAATCTCTAATCCCAAGATCAATGGCATCCAATAATAGTTTGATCATCGCAATATACTCGGAAATATTGTTAGTTTTTTTACCCAAACAAATACCTTGTAAATTAATCAACTCGCCATTAGGAGCAATGAGTGCCCACGCTGCGGAAGACAGGTTTCATGTGCTATGGAAAGCGCCATCAGCAAAACCAACGTAATGATTCGAAGACATCTGCAAACCAAGTGGAACACAAGGTGAGCAGAGGAAATGATGGCATTAGACACTAGCCAGCGATGTATGAGTTTTGTCCACATGTTGTGGCTAGGAGGGTTTGAAAACAATGGAATTGTTATAGCTAGGTGTCAATACCTTAGCTGATTGTATTATTAGATTAGTTAGAGTCGTAGAAGTTGAATAGCTCAGTTAGTCTAGCTGTCATATTCCAGTTAGTTAAATTGTTTTAATTAGGCTGTTGATTTCCTGAAACAGTGCTCTCAGAGGAACCGAAGAGTCATAGGTTTATGTATATAATTGTAAGCCTTCGGATGTATAGAGGAGGACAAGAAGAGGAGAGGAGATTTCTACAATAAATTCTATGTGTTACAATTGCTTCCAGTTGAATAATTTCAATTTTCATTGGCCATCGAATTGTCTTGAATTCTTATTAATGAAGAAATTGTTTGATTGAGAAATGATTGTATACTGGTTCGATGCGAAATCGTTGCGAATGGTGATTGTGTGAATGCGATATATCTTTGTCCGGTGTTTCCTAAATTTATTCGAGCAAACCCTGTGAAGTTATCACCACTCGCAGGCATGCTCTATATAGAAAAGCCGTCGGAATAGAATCTCATCATTGTTGATTGAAACCTGCCGAGGATTGACCTGAGGTTAGACGTGAGTTAATAAACAAAGAAGAACGCAAACCAGACGAGGAACCCTGGTTAAACACTGTGCACAAACCTCGAGTGGTTTGGATGAATAGTAAAGGTTGGAAGCGGTATTCATCGCACCACTCTTATACGGAACGCGGTATTGAAGAATTTGTAGCGATTCCATAGAGTGCCTGACGCATGTCCCCGAGCGAAATTGGAAAACCACCTTCCCGTACACGCCATCGCGCGTTATCATTTGCGCATGTTGATCAAGCGATATACGTTGGATCGGGCAACGTGATAACAACCGTCAGATAAGGAAGCAAGATTAACGAAGGTACTCTGTCGTATGTTCCACGTCAGTGCTGGGGCCCAGTTATAATTTATATTAATTGGAACCTTTTAACTAAGGTATGACAACGTTTGTTTAATTGACAATTGTTTCTTTAAAGAAATCCAGTTATATGAGCCGGGAGATATAATATAAAGTATTGGAAATTATAACCATCGGTTATAAGGTCGGGCGGCGTAATATAACGCGAGAGATATATTTAAAATTGCAATGGTTTTCAAATGATATTTATTTATCAAATTCCCCGAATTTGATAAATAAGATTCCAAGAAAAAGAAATAGACCACGCGGGGAGAAAAGAAAGGAAGACAGAGCCACGACGACGGTTGACCACTCCTCCTTAGGACTGACTTTCAGTGTTGTTGTGTCAAAAAATGTTTGCAAAGAAAAATATCACACCAAAAATCCAATCAAAGCACAGTAATGAATAAAACACTAATGTACAAAGTATCACACTTATGATTAAGCGTAATATTTTTTCAGATAGAGCCCATTTTGGGGCTCAGCCAATGGATTGCCTTCATAATCTGCTAGCTCATAGGCTCCTCGTTGAATGATATAGGGTCCATGCCACATTGGCTCGAGTTTTCATACTCCCAATTTATCATGGGGTTGGTCATAAAGCAGGACCAAGTCACCTTCGAATAAAACGTGGGGGTTGACAGATTTGTCATATTGAACCTTAACTCATTGTTTCTGTGCTTCAAGAACTAAAGAAAAAATCCTACGGGTCTCATCAAGACACTCGAGGTACAACAAACGTTCCTCTTAGGGCGAAGTACCAGAAAGTAGTTTGACTGCTAGCTTCAGAGAAGGAATCTCACACTCAATCGAGAGTGTGGCCTCTAGACCATACACCAATTGGAATGGTGTGAATCCAGTGGAAGTATTAGCAGAGGTTCGGTATGCCCACAGAGCTGAGAAGAGCATGAGGTGCCAAGCTCATTTGTGCTTCCCAATTGTGCGTTGAAGCATAGTCGCCAAGACTTTATTGACAACCTCAACCTAGCCATTGCCCTATGGATAATAGGGGGTGGAGCTATTGTGACGTAACCCCAACTGAGCAGTGAGCTCTGTCATCATATGATTACAAAAATGAGAGCCATGATCAGTGAAAATCGCTTTCATGACACCAAACCAAGCTATGACATGATTGAATACGAATTTCACTGTAGCTAGACCTTCATTATCATATGTAGGAATTTATTCGGCCCATTTAGTGAAATAATTGACGGAAACGATGATATAACGATGCCCCCCAACCGAGCGAGGGTTATAGGTCATGAAATCTATGCCCCAATTCACAAAAGGTCTGGCGGTCACAACTAGGTTCAAGGGTGAGGGTGGTGCGTGCTCTTTCTGAGAGTATATTTGGCAATCATGGCATTTTCGTACTGCAACAATGTAGTATTTAAAAATAGACGGTCGAAAATACCCTGCGCGAAGGATATTTTGGACAGGAGCGTAACCGGACATGTGACCACCACAAGCCCCTGAGTGGCATTCATTGAGAGATTTCTTAGCTTCCTCAAGAGTCAAACATCAGCGGAGAATAGATTCAATACCAGTGCGATATAGCATGTCTCCAACGATACGGTAAGGTTGGGACTGATAGTGAACCCGTCGTCACTTAGAGTGCAATAGCTTTGGCAGAAAATTTTGGGTCTGGAGATAGACAATGATGTCTCCATACCATGGGTCAAGAGTACTAATGAGAAAGAGAATCTCATCGAGAATGGACTCATCAAGAGGATTGGGATCATCCGTAGTGGGAAGATCATAAATCAACTCAGCAAATACCAAGGATTTCTTAGACTTAGAAGTAGTGAATTTTAAGTCGAACTCTTGAAGGATGAAAATCCATTTCGAGTAATTTCCCCCAAGAAACTGACATGTGAGAATGTAAGTCATGGGGTTGCAATCAAAAATCACCAAAGTTTTGCGCAGAAGAATGTAGTGACGAAAACGTTGAACAACATGGACAATAGCCAATGCAAGTTTCTCTACATGAGCATAACGAGTCTCACCATAGAAGAGATTGTGGCTCAAGTAGTACACTATATTCTCTTGACCATCATCATCTTCCTGAACCAGCACCATACCAATAGTGTTGTCGGCGGCTACCAAATATAGGTAGAAATCGTGGTGATAATTGGGAGGATGCAGTAGTGGAGAATTGATGAGGGCTCGTTTCAATGTATTGAAAGAGCTCTGAGAAATTTCGTCCCATAATAACGAGATTCCATTTTTCAATAAGTGAGTAAATACTTTGGCAAGCTCAGCATAATTCAGTTCGAAGTGATGGAGGAAATTGGCTTTCCCCTGCAAAATTTGCAATTGATGAACATATGAGGGAGGAGGAAAATTGATGATCGCCTCGACTTTAAGAGGATCGATGTGGATGCCTTCTTTGGACACCACGAAACCAATGAGCTGAGTGGATTCGACGGAGAAGACACACTTATGATGATTCAACCTGATATTATAACGTCGACAGCAAAGGAATATAGCTCTAAGGAGTTCTGGGTGATCTCGATGTTTTGCAGAATGAGAAGGAAGGTCGTCGAGATATGGCTAAACTATGTTCTTAATTTCATGAAAATCATACAACATAGCTTGTTGGAAGGTGGCCCTGACATTCTTCAAGCCAAAAGGGAGCTTTTTATAGGAAAATGTCCACCATGGATAGATAAATGTGTTTTTGCGTTGATCAGCTGGAGCAATTTTAATCTGGTTATAGCCAGAGAAACCATCCATAAAGGAAAAAATCTCACTCCCGACACATTCATCAATGATCTGGTTGATAAAAGGAGTGGGTTAGTTTCCCTTAAGATAGGCTCGATTGATATCACGGTAATCAATCAACGCAAACTCCAATGGTCCCTTGTTTCTTATTAACGGAACAATATTGGAGACCCAATCTGTCAATGGTATAGGATAAATAAAACCGGCTTTAAGAATATTTTCAACTTCACCCTTTATGGTAGCGTCCTTTCTTGAGTGCACAGGACGAAGTTGTTGACGAATGAGCTTCGAATCTAGATAGGTGAGAATTTCATGCACAAAGATACTCAGATCAATGCTAGGAATCTCTTTGTATGACCATGCGAAGACATCGCGGAATTCCTCAAAAATCTCAGTATAGATCTTGATCTCACCGAGAGAACAAGATGCACCGATATGAACATTCTCGACAATCCCTGGATTGATAAAGATGTTGATCAGAATGGTTGGAGTAATATTTCCCATGTTCCCTTCAGACAACACTTCATGAATCAAGGTCAGATTCTGAAGTGGGTCAGTTGGTACAGATGAAGCATGGGATCCCAGACAGGCGGAAATGTCACCTAGGTTGGGAGAAACGAGGAACGATGATGTCCATCATCCCATAGAGTTTCTTCAAGATACATTGCCTCCACAATACTTTCTTCGGTGAGGAAAGTATCATTCAAGGGATCATCAGAGTCCCAAGAACCAAACCAGGGAGGCTATGCATAAGTTTCCAGAGAGGAAACCAAATTATCGTTGGCTTCGGATGTAGCCTTAGAAGCCGTGAGAATGCTTTGATACATTTTCTCAGCCACGCTTAGATGCATAACATCACCAAAATTCTCGAGCTGGTTGGGATTGGGAACAATCCATGGATCCTAACCAGATGAAATCATATTGACAAAGGTGACATTCGGAGGTGGGAGTGGAAAAATTCCCATAAGGGACGAGTCTTTGGAGAGACCTGACCCAATGTTCTCATAGGGAGTAGTGATCTTCCCAACATACAGAATGTTTCCTATTAAAGAATCAGAGGAGAAGAAATTCAACTAATCGACAGTCACAATATTTCCTTGCTGAGGGAAACTCTGGACACGAAAAAGGGTGGAGACCACGTAAACCATAACGTTCATCCAACTGCGTCCAAGAAGGAGATTATAGTTCAGGTTGGCGTCTACCGCTTCAACTTCCATGGTTACCGTTTTCCCCTCCAACGGGATGGGAAATGCCTTAATAATATTGTACGGCCGAGAACCTCTACCATCGAAAGCTTCCAAGGTATTCGGGGACTGACTTAATGGGGGAGAGCTAACGGATTTCCAAAATGTGATTCTATTATTTCCCATGATAGTAACTTGAACCAGAAAAGATACTTAAGATGGGAGGCGAGGAACGAAATTCTCGAGATCGAAATTAATAAGATTAGAATCTACGAGATCAATCCCTCCAATAGCGGAGAGTATTACCTTCCATTGTGATGGGCACGACTAAAGGACCTCCAAAGACGACATCGTTGAAGGAGCTTGAGCCAGATCCTCTACAATATTGTAATTTTTTGTAACTCTCATGTTCGGATTATAGGACGGTTTCCGAGGAACACCTTTTGGGGCTGGTCGAATGATGGATTCACTACTCGGTCTCTCAATCTGGAGAGGACTAGAGGTAAGGGGCATGGAAGAGGAAGGGTGATCTGTAACTTCCGATTCCATGGGAGCCTTGGATGGATTGGGGTATTCATTCGTTCTCGTAGTAATGGCGATAGGTTTTGTTCCAGCCATGAAAACCTGAGAGCTTCCAGATGAATGAGCTTGATATACCATTTGGGTCTGCTGAGAAGGCAAAGGTTATCTCAAAATATCCGGAGTTTTGGGCGCGCCCTTCAAAATACGGGAAACTTCGGCACGTTGAGGACAATCCTTGGTGTAATGATCATCATCACATATCAAACAAGGATATTTAGGCTTACGTGTTGAAGAATTTTCAGCAGATGACTTATTTGAATCATGTTTAGGGTTTTCGGAATTGGACTTGACTTTTCCCTTTTTCTTACCTTGTGAGAATTTATATGTTGCAGTTGATTTAACAACATTTACCAAGGAGGTTTTACCAAGATTCTTTTGGTTACTGGAAGGAGTGGGTGGGGGGGGGTTCAGTGGTAGTAGTGGATTTAGACTTCGAAGAATTTTTGCGCACTACTATCAGTATGAGCCACTTTCCCAATAACACCATCCACCGGAGGCGTAACAGGAGATTGAGATGAGATGATGCGAGATCACTTGAAGGTCGTGGCACGTTAGGCAATAACTCATATAGAATCCCAAACTGGGAATAGACCAAATAAGGGTGTTGAGATTTGGGAATGACCTCCTCTTCCGTAACACACCCATCCATGGCAATACCTTTAGCAATCCTGGGAACGAATGATTTCGTAAACCATTTAGTCAACAACTAGTCGAGGATCTCGAATTTTATGAGGCAACGGCAACATCGCCATTCGTGAATGTGATCCGAAATGTGAGTAGTGGTTGAATGCTTCAAGGAGGTGATAAGGTGGGTGTCGGTTTCATACTGGATTGGTAACTGGAAGTGAGTAAGGAAAGCCATAGCCAAGGAATTAAAATTGAAGAAAATTCCTCGAGGGAGTTCAATATACCAGTTGGTCGCAGTACCAGTCAAAGTACGCTGGAAAAGACGAAGACGAATATAATCGTCGACCCAAGAATTAGAAAAGCACCACAAGTGATATGTCATAACATGGGTTTGGGGGCCTTCCCCAGATTTTCTTTCAAATTTTAGACAATCTCATGGGATTTTAGTTGGAATTAGCAGCCAATGCAGTTGATGTTGGATGGGGTCATTTGTAAGCTTTGACACATTCCGAAATTCCAACGTAGCTAGGAATTTCAAGGGCAGATGATGAGGAGAAAAAGGTCGAGGGTTCTAAACTAGTTGATACGGATTCTGCCCCAAATAGGGCGAATTTTTTCCCGGATACGCATACTACCCCCATTGCTGGTAAGGACCTTGTTGCAGGTATTTTTTAACATAGGGACCTTGTTGGGGTTGTTGATAAAACCCCTGTGGGATTTGAGGTTGCAGACCTTGCTAGACGTAGGATCCAAGGTAAGGTCCCTGCTGAACATGAGGTCCAAATGGTCCCTTTTGAACGTAGGGTCCAGCCTGAGGTCCTTGCTGAACATAAGGTCCACCTGAGGTCCTAATTGGGCCTAATGGTACAGAGGAATCTATTGATATTAAGCACCAAGCTGAGGCCCAGACTGGGGTTGCTAGTACTGACCTTGAGGAAATGGTTGGTATTGAGTACCAGGCTGATTGGGGAGAGGACCAGATTGACCCAGAAGGAGATTCATACTAGCTTTGGTGTAAGAACCGAACTGAGGGTTTCTCGCAACAACACTCGCAGAAGGCTAGGGCTATTGGGCATACTGCTGAGATGCGTTCGATCGAGGAACATACGAATATTGTATGTTCGGATGTTGAACATAAGGGATGTTAAGTTGTTGAACATACGAATATGATACGTTCGGTTGCTTAAGGGGATGTTGAACTTGAGAATATTGAACGTGAGATTGTCTTTCCCCATGGATAGGTCCAGATTCAGCTGCCCCCCACCCAAAAAGGGAGGTACGTAAAAAGGGTTATATTTCCCCCCAGGCTCGGAGAAAACCGTGGATTGTCCACTCAATGGTGGAATTGCAGTAATAGTAGATGGCGAGTAAGGGATAGAGGATCTTATCGACATAGTCATCTAGCCAATAGTGACTGTAGGCCGAACAACAGGTTGAGACACGGCGGCCACGTTCGAAACGAATGGGCAGGAAGATGGAGGAATACCCATTGACCAAATGGGATCCAGGAATAAAGGTGTACCAGAGGAAGCTCCATAAATAAGGTTTCCCAAAGAGGGATAATCGTGCAGAAGCGTAGATGCAAACTGACTAGAAGTTATTTCAGTCCCACTGCCTGAATCATGAGGTGTGGAACCGAACAGCTCTCTTTCAGAGGGAAACAGATGAAGTATCTTCCGAGATGTAGGTGCCAGTGGTTTCCTGAAGATTTCCCTAAGGAGTGTTCACGAATGGAACATCATCAGCGTTAGATTCCATTTTGTTAGGAAATAGTCAACGGACAGTAGAGTGAGATGCTACTGGAGAAGCGTGAAAGGGAATTTTGGGTTGATCAAAAGCGTTATAAGCTTGTTGAGGCGAGACCACAATCGGATCAAAGAGCAGATTTTCAGGAAAGACCGTGAACTGTGCAGATGGTTCGGGGTTTTCCGGCTCAGAGTCTTCTGATGTTGTCCAAGGAGAATCATCAGGCAGTGGTCGAGATGAGATGGGTTGAATACTATTGAAAATCCCGAGTTCAGCACCTTACGCTTTGAAGGGGCCCAACCAGAAACTGAGGGACCTCAGGAGGACCTTGAGATTCGTTAGGGGAGGGATGAGGCGAATTCAACAATTCAGCCACGATGATCTTTCAAAGAAAGATCAAATAAGGAAGAGGTGAAAAAAAATCACAATTTACCAAGCAATAATGAGGCTGGAGAACTGCACATGTAAGATGTTTTCATGGGCAGTTACTTTTAGAATTAACAAAAAAAAACAAAAAAAAGGGTGTGCTAGGCATAAAGGTTTACCAAGTATTTGTGAACTGCAATATACACCTTGGTGATAAATGATAGAAAAAATTTCCAAGGACTATACGTACTACATCCGACCTCCTTGAATGTTGTGTTCGGTGTCTCACATTTACAAGGCGGCCAACTCAGTTACCCATGGTAGGCTTGCAACCTAATGGTGTCTCCCCAAATATACGCAACGGTACGTGGGATTCCAATCCATAGTAGTGTTGTCTAATGCATAACCGTTTGATGAGATCACCCCAAATATATTTATCATACATCAATATACTTCCATACATGGGACGAGATATCACCCTTGGGCTGTAAGGAAGATCGTTAATGACATCTCTTACGTTTTACAACGCCGGAATAAATATCTAGCCTACAGCACTAAATGTTCTCGTTAGTTCCAAATTCTCCTTAACGTAAATTGAGTGAATTTTAATGTTGATATTGAGTTAAGTTTCAGTTTTGGATCAAAATCGATGTCACCTAAATCCTTATCGTGCAGAATAAATGCAAAAAGAAAAAAAATTCATTTTGATGAAGATTAAACTATTTAGGGAAGAGATACAAGAAAAAGTGCAATCAATGCAACAACAATAATGCCCCCCAAACTAGCTCAAAGCTACGAAATGCAATTCTTTTCAATCGAATTCACTTTTCCCAAACAAACGCAACGTATTGGAAAATGAAAATACTTCTCTTTTCCACTAAGATGCATAATTTGTTTTTTTCACTTTGCAATGAAATCAAAATAAAAACAAATGAACAAAAGAAGAAATGCAAATCCTTTCACTTTTCTTTCAATCGAAAAAAAACAAAAATCGCTTTAAAAATGCACGAATGAAATGATTTCCACTCTCTTTAAAATGATAAAGATAAGCTAATTCAAAACTAAAATGAAAATCACTATCAATTTCTTTTGAATTTAGACAAAGGACACACTCTTCTAGACTTTTGAATCAAACAATTTGTGATCCTATGTTTGACACTAAATCGAAGTTAAGATCAGAGATGCAGTGATGACTAGTGCAAATCACTTTGAATCAAGTCAAGAACAATGCGACAATAGGTGTTTGAAATGGTAAAAAATCTCCCAACTTACAAACAAATCAAAGAGACGAAAATACTCACTCAAAGAAATCAAGTAAACCAAACACACATCAAGGAGGTCACTGAGATTCTACAAACATCCTTCATGGGCCAGGACACACTGGAAAATCAAAGGGGAAACCCTAATATTTCCTAGGTCTGATATCAGCACTTCTGTGATGAGAAGAATGGTGTTGAAAGGAAAATAAACATGGTTGTACTATATACAATAGTGCTACTGTGCAAACATAAAGCGCGTTGGTCGCTAAAAACAAGGAAAAACAAAGAAGAGTTTCACACAAACACCAAACATGACATAGTGAAGTGACTATCAAACCTCACACAAACTAACAGAGGCCTAAGCAAGCTCAAATTCTATAAATCGGTCAAACTGATCCAAGATCAGTCCGGGGAAGGAACTTTACGTGGCTAAGCTCCCCAGCGAAGTCGCTAGTTCTATTGTCAAGATAAATCCCCTCTGCAGATAAAGGCGATCTCTCTAGCCCTAGAGTGGGTCTAGAAATGCGAGATACTTTCTAATCAAAAACTCTCTTAACTAACATTTACAATGCGAAAAGAAAAGAGACAGAAGTACCTTTTTCCCAATGCTATGCTTGGATCCGTTGATGATGACCTTGATCCACGATCCTTTTAAGCTCGCTCCCTGCTACTGATGGCATGTGAATACCTGCGGATGATCGAGAGACAACAAAAAACGTAATACAATACATAATAATCGTAAACATTAGCTATCTAGTAGATCAAGGAGTACCAGAATATTTGCATAAACAATTAGACAAATATAGAAAGAAAACATCAGATGTTTTTATTGATAAATATAAAAGGAAGAGCTTACAACCCAAGCCTTGATGTTGGAGGCCTCCTTTGGTGAAAATTTGAGTCCTTCGCCAAAGCTCAAAAGCATTCCTTCTCCCAAACACTTAGTCGTTATCACAATGCTAGGATGTAAGGGAGCAAGAGTTTAGACTAGCCCAAGAATGACCAACCAAGCTCTAACATTGTTGGGATGAGGGATGTGAATTTATAGGAAGGGAGAAGAGGTTGGGAGAGCATGAAAGGAGGAGGAAGGTCCACTTTCTAATGAATAAACCCCCATGGATGAGATCAAAACTCTAAAATCATAGAGCTTGACTCTATCACCACCGTTTAACAACCAACTCGCTGCCGTGGAACTACTAGAGGTCAAAGCTTCTCCTTCATTTGAGGAAGCACTGCCAGAAATGGATCAACGCGGTTTTCCTAGAAATAAGGGCACTGGCATTGCTGAGCCAGAACTATGAATATGACATATGCACGAGCAAGACACCAAGAAAAGCACTGACCCAGGAAACTAGGAATTTGACCAAGTTTCTTCAGTGATCTTCCAAGGCAGTTTTATTTGGATCTTCAGAGAATGTCTTAACATATTTCATCATGGTGGAAACATTGCACAGGATCTATCACGAGGCATTTGAGGATCAAGGACAGGAAAATGAGCATGGTGAAAAATTACTGTGTAACGCCGAGGACCTTACTTTATCTATTACAAGGGTTTTTTTCATTAAAACCTAAACCCTAATTCATCAAACCCTAAAAATATAGGGTTTTATAATATATCCTAGATATCAACAACAACCCCTAGAAAGGATAGGGTTTCATAACATCAAAAAACCCTAAACATCAAGAGAGTAAGATTTCATCATGAGATCTAAACTTTATCAACAAAACCCTAAGTAGTATAGGGTTTCATCATTAATATACCCTAAGCATCAAAAGGCTTGGATTTTATAAAGAACCCTAAAGGTTAGGGCTTCATCAACATGAACAAAATGACAAGAGATAGTATGATAAGGGTAGATTTAATATTGTGATTAATCACCTTAACAATAATCTTTATGATTCAAAACCCTAGGCAAAAGATAGTTAGTAATATAAAGCAAATTTCAAATGAAGAATAATCATACCTTCTTATGTCAAGAAGATCTACAATGAGTTAAATCAAATCAAACATACCTTGAGTTTTTATTTAACAAACCTTGTAGATTTTCTTTAGCAACAAGCTTACTTTTCAAGATACAGAGTCTTTCCTTGAAGTTTCCTCCATAACCTTTGGCTAATTTGTAAACTTTCCTACCAAGGAAAATACAAAGAAAGTATTATGAGTATGCAAATCTTGATATGTGGAGGAAAACAAATATGAAAGAGGAAACAAAGAACAATATACTTATCTTTTGGTAAAATGGTGAAGGTTCCCTCTTAATTCAATCTTTCTGAGGAATACTTACAACTTAACAAAAAAAATTCAATAATTTCTAACAAGACATTTTAGATATATGAACTCTAGAAATAAAAACTTAAAAGAAAAATTTTCAAAACTTTAAAAAATAATATAGAAGGATATGCAAGGAAATACTTAGTAGTATGAGTATTTGACTTCAGATTCTCTAGTCTTGTTCTTCTTAGGTGGAGCTTCTTCAGCAACTGTTGCATGTTCCATTTATCGTTTCTTGTTCTTGTTCCTAGAATTTTCAGGACATTGATCCTTATAATGTCCCATATTATGACAATGATAACATTCTACTTTAGATAAGTCAATATTCTTCTTTGGCCCTTTATACTTCTTAATTCCTCCCTTTTTCTTGTAATGAGCATAATATGCATTTGAAGTGTTGTCCTCATATTATTCCTTCTTATTACCTACTAATGTGATGCAACCTCTTCTTGACTGCATGTATTCCACATTTCTTCAAATGATGGTGTCTCTTTCCAACTGCTAATGCCTAATGCAAAGGAGCTCCATGATTTTGGTAGACCTAGTAGAGCAACAATCACAAGTTCTTTGTCTATAATTATCTCATCAATGGCTTGGAGATCATCTCTTATTTGGGATATCCTCACAAAATATGAAGATACAATGTCATATTTTTTCATGTTCATTTTTCGTAGTTCATGCTTGAGACTATCAACTTGTCAAATGTTCTTGATAGTGAATAATTTGGAGAGAGCTTCATACATGCCTTTTGCAGTTTCTATATTGGATATATAGGGAATTCGTTAATTTTGGACAACTAGGTCCAAACTCCATGTTGTGCTGCTTAGATGAAGATTCCAAAAATTTTATTGGATTCCTCTTTCGAAGAGGTGCAAGATCGATCTAAAGATCATCTTGATCCTATAAGCAGAACATTTATTTTCAATTTATTCAAAATATGTGCAGGTCGGCCTTAAGGTTTTGTGCCCCAGCAGTTGTGTCACACACCCTCACTGATGGATATATATTGTTCAACGTTGGAGGAAATTTTCACTCATCTCATCCTCACATTTCTCTCTCCTCATTTGATTGGTTCAATCACCTTGGAGGCTCTTCTCTTCACGCGTGGGAAAATTTCAGCAAGTAGCATTTTCTGTTTTCGGCCTAGGGTTTCTGCAGCAGCGTTGACTTTGGTCAACACAAGGTCAAATGGACCTGAAACTCTCCCAAAATTTCGATTTTCCAAATCCACATTTTTTGGCACTATTCCCGAGGCTGGACGTTGACTTTGACTTGGTTGCGTTGACCTAGCTGCTGCTACTGTTTGCGTTGATCAAAACAATATTGTTGACCGTCGTAACGCACCAACACACTTATATATTTCTGCCTTGTCTTATGTCAATCTACTGGTATGTTCTATCAGTATTTTACTTTATTGTTTATGTGATATCTGACTGATATTGGGATAACAAGTAAAGTTTCATCAAGCATAGAACATCTACAAAAATTTGCATGGTATCAGAGGTGAGGTGAAGACAAAGCCCTAGTTTGTAGCAATCACTGAAGAAGAGCATGGATTCCTCTAACTACAATGGCTTTAAGGCTTATGACAAATTGACTAGGAAGAATGACTTCCATGCCTGGAAGATGACATTGGATCATAATTTGGAAGACCAAGATGTCATGGGCTATGTGCAGGTTAAAATCGAAGAGCCTCCATCCACTGCAACTGTTGCTTCCAAGTCAAAGTACAAGAAGGGGGAAATCAAAGCAAAGCTGATGATCAGAGACTCAATTCATAAGAGTCTGGTTGCCTACTTCTCTAAGCTGGGCACATCCAAAGAGATGTATGATAAGTTGGTCCACATGTTCAAGGCCAACAATGTGAATCAAGTCCTATTCTTCAAGAACCAATTGAAGAATCTGAAGAAAGGCAGGGATGAGTCTGTTCAATCATATTTTCTGAAGTTGACCGAGATCAGGAATAATATGTTGGCTATTAGGGAGACAATAGTTGATCGAGAGATGGTTCTCAATGCACTTGGAGATCTCTCATCCGAATGGCATGTATTCAACCCTACCATTCTCAATAACAATGTCATACCGGATTTTGTTGAAGTATTATCGAGATGCGTACAATAAGAGACAAGGATGAAGGAATATGAAAATGAAGGAAATGTTGCCTTCGCTGCTCATTCTAAGAAGAACTTTGGTGGTCCAAGGAACAAAGGAAGAGCAGGGGCCCAAGGAAAGAAAGGCAAGTGTTACACTTGTCCCAGCCAGGTCACTATGCTAAAGAATTTCCTTTCAAGAAGGATTCTCCCGATGATGATGACAACAACAACAACCAGAGGAACGGGAATCAAAGGAAAAACAGGTTTAAAGGGAAGAGGAATGCTTCCTCTGGTGGAAATGGGCAACCTTTCAAAAGGTCGAGAAATTCCAGGTATGAGGAATCAAATTTTGTTGATAAAAGAAATGAATTCATTCTTGTATCTTCCCTCTCTGCTGCATCTCCACCTGACACTATGGATGTCTGGTTGATAGATAGTGGTGCCTCAAGGCACATCACTGGGTTCAAGGAAGCACTTTCTGATATGGTTGAGAACGATACTAATCTAGAAATTATCCTTGGAGACAATGCCACATATCCCGTGAAAGGGACAGGGACTATGACCCTCCACTTGTCTCAAGGTCAAGTCCTCCGCTTGCAGGATGTACTCTATGTACCCGATTTGAAGAAAAACCTTGTGTCTATATCGGCCAGGGAAGACAAAGGTTTCAATGTGGCATTCATTGAAAGGAAGGTGTGCATGTGGAAGAATAGTTTCAAGGAAGCTATCACGATTGGGTTTAGAGTTGACACACTCTACCAGGTTGGAGGAAGTCCACTGGGAGCGATGACGTGTGATACTATCCGTCAGATTGAACTATGGCACCGGAGGTTTGGACACCTTCTACAAAACCTTTCCCGAAGCAAGGAAGGTGGTGACGAGGATGCCCGAGTTCACAAATGATCATGAAGGTGGATGTCAGGGTTGTGTCGAAGGAAAGCATACAAGGGGACCTTTCCCCTCAAGTGTCACAAAAACATCTGATGTCTTGCAATTGATACATTCTGATCTGTCTGGTATGCTGCCCGTGACATCCTTGGGAGGATGTTCTTATTATATGACATTCACAGATGACTTCTCTCGCAAAACCTGGATATACTTCTTGAAGAAGAAGGATTAGGCTTTCATGTGGTTCCGTACCTTCAAAGCCTTAGTGGAAAATCTGACAGGAAGAAGATCAAGATATTGAGGACTGATAATGGCACTGAATACGAGACGAACGAGTTCAAGAACTTTTGCAGAGAAGCTGGCATCAAGAGGGATACCACAACTGTCTATACTCCTGAGCAGAATGGTGTTGTTGAATGAAAGAATAGGACCATTGTGGAAGCTTCCCGTGCCATGCTATGTGACCAGGGTCTACCGAAGTTTCTATGGGGAGATGCTGCGAACATTGTTGTGTAAATACAAAATCGATGCCCACATTCCACTCTGGACTCCAAAACTCCCGAAGAGGTTTTCTCTGGTAAGAAACCTGACATCTCACATTTCAGAGTTTTTGGATGTCCTATTTATTTACATGTGCCGAAGGAGAAGAGGAGCAAGCTAGATTCTTCTGGAAAGAAGGGAATGTTTGTGGGCTACAGTGAAACTTCGAAGGCCTATAGAGTCTATGTGCCTAGTCAAAGGGAAGTGGAGATATGCCACGACGTTACCTTTGACGAAGATGCTTCCCTGAGGAAAGTAGTCAATCTTCCAATATCTGAGAAAGATCATGAAGCTAGGCCTGGAAATCAATAAGGACCAAAGGATGAGACGATGCCCGATGTTGAAGGACCGATGGACCTGATTGATCCACCTCCTTTGATGGGGAAGAGACCATCATGGCTTAGGGACACTCTCAAGGATGCTAAGGGACATATGGCCCCAAGGGGGACATTCCGTGAAAGCAAGAAGCCGAATAGATACCAAGGGTATCTAGCAACCATGAGTACTATCATACAATTTGAGCCTGGATCTTTTGAGGAAGTCATAAAGCATCAAGTCTGGAAGGATGCTATGCACGAATAGTATGAGTCCATAATGAAGAATTATGTATGGGATGTGGTTCGAACACCGGAGGACAAATCAGTTGTCACCTCGAAATGGCTCTACAAGATCAAGCATGGATCTGATGGAAGTGTTGAAAAGTTCAAGGCAAGATTCGTTGCCCATGGCTTCTCTCAAAAAGAAGGCATAGAATATGATGATATATTTGCACCTATGGCCCAATATACCACCATCCGATCTATCATAACCCTTGCTGCTACGCAAGGCTGGAGTCTTCATCAAATGGATGTGAAGACCGAATTTCTGCATGGTGCGATAACGGAAGAGGTGTATGTGGAGCAACCTCTAGGATTCGAAGTCCAGGATCGGGACACCCATGTCTGCAGGTTGAAGAAAGCCCTCTATGGTTTGAAGCAAGCACCCAAAGCTTGGTACGAGAGGATAGATAGCTACCTGATGAAGTTGGGCTTCACTCATAGTAATGTTGATCCTAACCTTTACTTCAAGGTTGATAGAGAAAAGCCTCTCATTCTGGTGCTGTATGTGGACGACCTCTTCCTGACAGGTGCTGACCCTCTCATTCATCAATGCAAGAGGGAGCTCGTTGTTGAGTTCAATATGAAGGACCTAGGATTTATGCATTACCTCCTAGGCCTTAGAGGTCTGGCAGAGACCTGGCGAGATTTTCCTTTCTCAAGGAAAATACATTGTGAAGCTTCTATAAAGATTTGGTATGGTGGACTGTAAGTCCATGTCGACACCGATGGAGCTCAACTTTAAGAAGTTGAGTGACAGTGTTGTTGGGCTCGTGCTTGCAAATCCTACTGATTATCGTCAACTCGTAGGGGCCCTGATGTTCTTAGTGAACACATGTCTGGACGAATGTTTTGCAGTGAACACTTTGAGTCAACATATGGTTGAGCCTCATTACATCCACTGGGTTGAGAATCTGTTGGGATATCTTCGGGGCACGATAAACCATGGGCTGAGATACATTGCCAGGTGCATGACACTCCATGGATATACTGATGTCGATTGGGATGCTAGTGTGGTGGATCGTAAGAGCACATCGGGATGTTGCTTCACACTTGGTTCTGCTTCGATATCATGGATGAGCAGGAAGCAGAATTCGATGGCTTTGAGAACCGCGGAGGCCGAATACATTGCAGCGAGTATGGCCTTTTGTGAAGCAGTTTGGTTGTGAAAGCTCTTCAGTGAGTTGTTCAGGCATGTGCTACATACCACCGTGATACTCTGTGATAACCAGAGTGGGATTCGGTTGTCCGAGAATCCCATGTTCCACGATCAATCCAAGCATATTGATATCAGGTACCACTTTATCCAGGATATGGTACAGCGAGGCGCCGTAAGGCTCGATCATATAGGAATTGATGAGCAGGTCGCGGATATTCTCACAAAGCCCCTGGGGAAGGTCAAGTTCCTAACCTTCCGTGAGAATCTTGGTATCCTGGAACAACCCTATTCTGAGAGTCTTGTTGGACGATGAGCTCTGGAAGCTCTGGGGGGCTTTGGGGATAGCTTCTCGGAGCTATAAGCAACCACAGGGCTAGGCTTGTCGAACCTTGTTGGTGTGCTTCTGCCCCACCGTTATGATGATTGAGTTGGTTCACCTCACATTATATGTGCCCTATATGCATCCTACCCATTGAGTTCAGGGCTCATGGGAAGTACCTCTCATTTGGCCAGTTAGGTGGGAAAAGCTGGAGACTAGTAGCAAAGACTGATGGACGCATCAGAGATTTCCATACTCTCTATCTCGGATGGCATGGTCCAACCACTTGATCTGGGATCAAGCATAGTGAGTTTTCGAACCTCCAACTGACTTCGGGTTAGGTAAACCAACTTCAGGTTGGTATGAGACTCTTTGTGAGTCCTATAGAGGTTTCGGACCTCTGAGTTGAATCTGTCAGCCGGGAATGATGTCTTTGTGACTAACCCATTTTTCCTCTGAAATAAAGAAGCCAGCAAAGAAAGTTACAGCGAGATGATGCATGATGTTTGGATTGCACAGGTGGATGAAGTTCTCCCTAGTTGAGAGGGAGTGTTAATTTTAGACAACTAGGTCCAAACTCCATGTTGTGATGCTCAGATGAAGATGCCAATATTTTTATTGAATTCCTATTTCGGAGAGGTGCAAGATCAATCTAAAGATCAGCTTGATCCGATGAGCAGAACGTTTATTTTGAATTTATTCAAATATGTGCAGGCCAGCCTTAAGGTTTTGTGCCCCGGCAGTTGTGTCACACACCCTCACTCATGGATATATATTGGTCAACATTGGAGGACATTTTCACTCATCTCATCCTCACACATTTCTCTCTCCTCATCTGATTGGTTCGATCACCTTGGAGGCTCTTCTCTTCACACGTGGGAAAATTTCAGCAAGCAGCATTTTCTGTTTTCAACCTAGGGTTTCTACAGCAGCGTTGACTTTGTTCAACGCAAGGTCAAACGGACCTAAGTCTCCCAAAATTTCAATTTTCCAAATCCGCATTTTTTGGCACTATTCTCGAGGTTGGACGTTGACTTTGACTTGGTTGCGTTGACCTAGTTGTTATTGTTGTTTGCATTGACCGTTGACTGACAGCGTTGACTTTTGGGTTGACTGTTTTGGCTTTCCTAGAGCTTTGTGTGACACTTCTGGTTGGCTGACCATATTGAGCCTTTGTTGGTTGAAGCATCTTGTTGACCGTCGTAACACACCAACACACTTATATATTTTGGCTTGTCTTCTGTCGATCTACTGGTATGTTCTATCAGCGTTTTACTTTATTTTTTATGTGATTGCTCACTGATATTGGGATAACAAGTAAAGTTGCATCAAGCATAGAAAATATACAAAAATTACATAATTATATTGTCCTTTACTCCATCTACAATAATATTTAAAGCTAAGATGTTTATATCCTTGTATTTTTCTTTTCTTGCATCATCTGTGGGTTCCTTCATCTTTCCTAGAACAAAATCCAATACTTTGTGTTTTGCAAGTGTTATGCGGAATTGTGATCTACGAATAAATCAAATTCCGTAACTATGGTGCTAGGCACTTAGAACAACAGAGGAAAGACTTTACTATCACTTTCTCTAAAATAAGCAGATACACAGAATGATGAAATAACCTACTTGTGGTCCAAGCGCTTCTCCTTCTCCTTCTATCCTTGTTGTTGTCGCTCTCAATCCAACTTAGATCATCAAATCGATTCCTGCAAACACAAACAAAGAATATAAAACAACATGCATATGCATATATCTACCTATCTTAATAACTCAAATCGATTAGATATGAAATATATATATCATTCAAGAATCCATTGCATAAAAAATAGAAACATATAGAGACATATATGTGGGAAAATGAATAGCAATCTTTATTAAAGAGTAGAAGGGGGAGGTTACAACCAATGATCGATTTGTTTCCACCAGCTCCAGCTTCATCCCAGCCTCATCACATCTAACATCACACCAGTAGCATATCAGTACTTTCACTCTCTCAAATGAGAATCAAACAACATTTCTTTACCAAAATTCTTCCTTCCCTAGCACTAGGATTTGTGCTCAATTTATAGGGAAACTGATGGTAGTTTCTCAATGAACGACTTTCTAAGAATAGGCAAGACATGTTCCCAAGTTCAGAGGTGTTAGATGGACACTTGGATTCGAAGTTTGACACATATGGACTCTTCTAAAAGACGCTGACCATGTGGAGATTCCTGGAACAATGAGAATTCCGCTCCCAAGTGACCAACACACTCTTGAATGTCGAGAAGTGCATTGCAGTGCACCCTTGAATGGAGGATGTTGCATATGCAACGCAGTTAGTCCCTTTAGAGAGAGTTGGTGAGTCAATAGGTGATATAACATATACTTCAAACCTTGTAAATCTCACAATAGAAGCCATGAATGAATTGTTCTTCTCTTAGGGCATATAACAACTGAAATATTAGGGGATGATAGACCCTATTTCATTGGTCATGGGGATGATGTCCAGTTTGACCAGGTCATGGGGGATGATGCCCAAATTGACCTATAACAGCTGCCCCCTAAAGCATGAAGTCAAAATAATAATAATAATAGTATTTGAATTAGATGTTTTACAATGTGATGCGCTGGAACTGAAGTGGAGTGGCGACCTGCATCAATATTACAATACATTACATCATGATATTTTCATCTTGATCACGAATTGTTGAGGGAGGCATTCCCATGCTCAGCACATAAACTATCTAATAACATGTGCATAGTTCATAAAGTCCTCTACATTGGAATGTTTCCCAATACAAACATGCCTACAGATATAGGCCCGTGTTCGGATGACGATCTGTATGTAAGGTCACCGTACAGATGATGTGTACAAAAATCCTGAAATCGCAGCTCGGATGGCTGAACTAGATCGGAGGTCTTCTTATCTCGTTCACTCAATCGTTCGTGTACAAGTCTAGCCATGCGAATATATGATTTGTAGTTGAACATGGTAAGGCATCGTTTGATTACCAGCCAATGAGGTGAGTTGTTAACAAATGCGAGAGAACCACCATTGATGTTAATGGCTCTCAAGGTATTTCAGTACAGTTTGTAAGGCGTGAATAGATGATTTGATGTCGAACGCCAAAAAAAATATTTCGGTCAAAGGTCTGAAAGCGAGGATCTGGTCGATGTTGTAACAAGCCTCATGGTACTGGAAGATGATGTTTCTAAGTAAACTTCCTGGATGATGATTTGATGTCGATAGGAAGCCACTTTATCGCGAAATGGGAGTTACTGATTTTGGAGACAAAATGTGACTTAATATAGCAATGTTCAGGGATGACTGTCATGAAAATGAAGGTTTATGAGTATTGCAGAAGGATGAGTATTCACTGAATGACTTCTCTTGAACATATCGGCGACACTGAGATGAGTTGGCAGCATTGGCCCAAAACCGAAGTGAAGGTATGATGAACCATATGTATGAATGAACCGTCAAGAATATTACCCAACCCAAAAGTCACAATGATGGAGTGAAAGTGTCATGTTCAAGAGCGACCTGCTACCATAAAAGTGTTCTGTTCGCTTTCCCAAATTTTTCCCGATCATTTGTCGACCAGTACCTCTTTATTTTTTAACAAGCTTGAGGAGGATAACATATGCTTGATCTATAATTCAACTCTTCGGGCAAATATGCATCGCTATTTAATAATTTAACGAGTCTAACAATAAATGAAACTCGATTCTTGCCATGATTCACAAGCCTGTCGCTATTTTATGTTTTAACGAGCCTAACGACAGTGACAACCCAGTCCTTTTTCATATTTAGAGAGTTTGAAAAAGAGGACAAAAGAAAACTCCATGAGTCATTTTTCGTAAATTTGTCGTTCATATCCAAAAAAGTATAAAATGATATCTAAGAGAGCCTCCTAGCCATGTTCGACTAAGGTTTTCATTTTTCGTAAATACTCTATCTCAGTCCGAAAAAGGGTTAAACTTATACTGAGTAGATGTCGTTTCATTTACTTTTATTTGTTCGAAAAGACAAGTACTTGAAAATCTTCTCACATTATCGAAGTCTAAAAAGAGATAAAAGAAGACTCCAGGGGTTCCTTTTTCGCTATTATCGAAGCTCGAAAAAAGAGATAAAAGTGTGCTTCAAGTGCTTTTTCATTTTTATCAAAGCTCGAAAATTAAGGATAAAAGTATGCTTTGTGGTCAAATCATTCTTGAATAAGTGTGCATGACTAATCTGCTACGTCAGATGTAAACTTGTTCAGAACAACATCAAATGAATTAAAAATACCTGTTTCATGGAAAAAAGTGAATAAAAACCATAGTCACAACAATAAATATGATTTGCAATTAATCAAATGACTAACTAAAAGAGTTTTACCATTCATTTTTACCATTTGAAAGTTCTCATTTTTGGAGTTCTGAACCAGTTTTTTCCCCCGAACTTTAGTAGTTGATTGCGACATATTACGTGGACGGTTTTCCTCACCGTTCGATCCATGTTAGAGCTATGAACCTTCTGTTTCCTTCAGTAGAATTTATGTTTCATTTCATTGCAATTTTTTAGGGATTTGGGCCCCTTAGGGTAAAGTTATTTTGCACATAGGTCAACGCACCCTTGAATGCCGAAAGGTGTGTTGTAGTGCACTGGAATTGAAGGCCAGATTCACTTGCAACACACTGTCCTTTGACCAGGGTTGCGTTGGGCGCAATTCCCATTTTTTTTCTTTATAGTGTGCCCAAATTTTGCCCATTTTTTTGCATGAAATGGATCCTTATGAGTCTTATGATTGTGTTTTAGGGATTCATCAGACCAAAATGACTATTACATGGAGGGAAAGAGAACATGAGGAACAAAACATGATTGCCCTAAATGATCCAGGTATTGTAAGAGCCCTTAGCAACTGCGAGTTGCTAAAGTACTTTAGACTATCGAGTATGAGGCAAGAGATGGAACTATTGGAGTTCCTTGTTCGTTCATGGGATCCAGCGATAGAGGCATTTCACATTGGGGACAAAGTGGTCCCAATATTAGTGGAGGATATCTATTTTCTCACAAGATTATCGAGGAGAGGTCTGCCCATTTCTCTTTCAGGGTCTGTTCTCGAAGGAGAGATGGTGAGAGATTATATATTGCAATATTGCAATCCACAGACTCAACCTAGTAAGGATGGGAAAATAAACATCTGCAATGTTCGTGACTTTCCATTGAGAACCATCTTGATCACTATCGCAAAGCTCGTTGGTACCGCGAGCTAACACATAGCAAACAGATCTTACATGCAGTATGCACTAGAGTTCTTGGAACCAACAGTTTTCAACTGAGCTAAAGTTGTACTCTCTCAGATGAAAGAACAGCTGAGTAAGGAAAAGGGAGGAAGGAAGAAAAATTTCAACTATGGTTCGATCCTCGTTTTTTTTGCCTTAGAGTGGATTCCATTGATGCAGCCCCAGCATGTGACACTCTATATATCTGGTCCTAGAGATCCAAGGATGTCTGATGGGAATCATGATTGACATTAAACCAAAACCTGCAGGTGTTTTTAACTATCGCATCGCCAGAGATAAGGATCCACGAGAGGCGATTAGTCCATGTCACGAAACACATGGGGAGTGTTGGTTTATCCAATGTCCAACAATCTCCCCCCCAACGCGAGCCAGGTGTGTATCGAACTCATGACCTACGCTTTGATACCACTTGAACAATGTTACCGATGAAATAGGTAATCGCACTGTTACCTACTTTTTTTTGGTAGCATAAAAAGCACTCGATTTTGAAAAGTGGTGATGCAGAATCACCTTCTTCTTTTTTTTAGCACATTTTTGACACTAATATTTTTATTTATGAAGTATGAATATTTGTTTTAAAATGTTAGTGATTTTCATGCTAATTTTGAAACGTATTGATGCAGCATCAACTTTTTTTTTTTAGAGCGGTGATTTTCATGTTGGTAATAAAACACAAAACTTAGATAAAAATAAATATATATATATATATATATATATATATATATATATATATAAACAATAAAAAAAAACCAATAAAAACGTTAAAAAATAAAATTAATTCAGAAAATAAATAAATTTAAACAAAAATAAATAAATAAATAAACAAAAATATTCGAAAATTATATCAAAAGAAATGACAAAATTTGAAAAAAAAACAAATAATTTAAAGGAAAAAAAAAACAAAAATTAACCAAAAAAATTTAAAAAAAAAAAAAAAAAAAACATCAAAAACATTTTTTTAAGTTATTAAAAAAAATCATATAATTAAAAAAAAAAATTTAAATAGAAAATTACAAAATTAAAATTTAGATAAAAAAAAATAAAATACAAAAAATTTAAATTTAAATTTAAAAACTAAAATTAAAATAATAATAATAATAAGAAAAAAAATACAAATTTTAAAATGAACAAAAAAAAAACAAATTAAAAAAAAAAAAAAAACAAAATTTAAAATTGAAAAAGAAAATTAAAATTAAAAAAACTATCATTATAAAACAAAAAAAATGAAAAAAACCATGTGCAAATAATTAAAAAACAAATATCCATAAATTTACTATTTTGTTTTTAAATGAAACAATTTATAAATTTTAAAAATGAAAAACTAAATAAACTAAAATATTAAAAAATTAAATTAAATTAAATTAAAATTTAATAAATTTAATAAATAAATTTTAAATTTTAAAAAATAATTTAAAAAAAAAAAACAAAAACAAAAACAAATTAAAAAGAAAAAAATATTAAAAATTAAAAAAATTAAAATAAAAAAAAATAAAAAAAAAGAAGAAGAAAGAAAGAATTTTTTGATCGTGGTGGCGCCGCCAATCAGCCTCCCACAGTGGGAGGCCAATTCTGGGAATCACCCTCCCGTTGTGGCAGGGCAATTCCCGGAATCAGCCTCTCACCGCGGCAGGGCGATTCCCGGAATTTCTGGGAATCGCCTCGTCATACGGGGAGGCGAATCTTAATCGCCCAATGGGCGGAGGGCTATCTCCAGACTCAGTAGGCTGGGAGGGCGAGTCCCGGAATCGCCCTCCCGCCACGTCGATTCCGGGAATCGCCCTCCCGCGGCGAGAGGCCGATTCCAGGAATCGCCTTGCCGCGACGGGAGGCCGATTCCGGGAATTGCCCTATCGCCCTCCCGTCGCGCCGATTCCAAGCGGGAGGCCGATTTCGGGAATCGCCCTGCCGTGGCAAGAGGCCAATTCCGGGAATTGCCCTCCCACAAGGCGATTCCCAGAATCTGCGGGAGGGCGATTCCAGGAATCGGCCTCTCGCCGCAGGAGGGCGATTCCCGAAATCGACCTCCCACGCCGCGGGAGGGCGATTCTCGAAATCGACCTCCCGCGCCGCGGGAGGGCGATTCCCGGAATCGGCCTCTTGTGTCGCAGGAGGGCGATTCCCGGAATCGGCCTCCCGCCCAGCGGCCGGCCTCCACCACCACCTGGGCGGGAGGCCAATTGGCGACGCCACCACGATCAAAAAATTCTCTTCTTCTTCTTCTTTTTTAATTTAATTTTTATATTTGAAATTCAATTTGATTTAATTTCTTTTGTTTTTATTTTTTTTTTTTTAATTTTATTCATTTTTTTTGTTTTTAATTTTATTTTTTCTAAATTTTGTTAATAATTTTTATTAAATTTTGTATTTTTTTTATTTAATTGATTTTTTTTTCATATTTTGTTTTTTAATTATTAAATTTTATGTTTAGTTTTTTCATTTTATTTTTTAAAATTTAGTAAATTTTGTATTTTTGTTTTTTAATTTGAATTTAATACTTTTTTAATTTTTAATTTTATTATTATTATTTTTTTAATCACATAAAATTTTTATATTTTTTTTTTATTACTATTTTTTTATTTTTTTATTTTTTATATATTTTTTATTTTGTATTTAAAATTAGATTTTTTTTTTAATTAAACTTAATATTTTCAAATTAATTTGTTTTTTATTTTATTTTTTATTTAATTTATTTATTTTTAATTTATTTTTTTCAATTTTTCAATTTTAATTGATTTTTAAAGTTTTTTAACTTTTTATTTTAACAATGTTTTTTTTTTTTTATGTTTAAAATTTATTTTTTATTTCAAAATTTATTTGTTTATTTATTTATTTATTAAAATTTAATATTTTTTTTAAATTAATTTATTATTTTAATATTAATTATTTTTTTTAATTAATAAATTAATATATATATATATTTAATATATATATATATATATATATATATATATATATATATATATATATATATATATATTATTTTTTATAATTTAAATTTAATTTATTTTTTAAAATCTATTTGTATTTTTAATATATATTTTTTTAAATTTAACATTTTTATTGTATTTTATTTTTCATTTTTTATTTTTAATTAATTTTTCATATTTTTACTTTTAATTTCAATAATGTTTTTTTTTTCAAGTTTTAACTTTATTAAAATTGAATATATTTATGTAAATTTATTTTATTTTTTTTTAATTTTTTTTTTAACATTTTCTTTTTCTTTTTTAAATTTAATTTCTATATTTTATTTTTTATAATTTCTTTCTTTTTTTAACTTGATTTGTTTTTTAATTTAATATTTTTATTTTGTTTTTTTTTTTTTTTTCTATATATTTTGAAATTTTAATCTTTAATTTATTTTTATTTTTATTTTTATTTTTTTCTTAAATTTTAGGTTTTTTTAATGTTTGAATTACAAATTTTATTATGTTTTTATTTTTATTTTTTTATTCCTATATATTTTTAAATTTTAAGCTTTAAAATGTTTTTATTTTTTAAATTTAATTTTTTTCTTAAATTTAGGTTTTTTTTTAATGTTTGAATTTTAAAAATTAAAAAATGTTATTTCTATTTTTAAAAATGTCAAAAATATGACACACATTTTTTTTTTGTTATTCCAGCATCAATTGGTTTTGTTTTGAGGGTGTTTTTTCGATCCATTTTTCAAGAAACAATTTTGTTTTTAACATAATTTTATAAAATGTTGAAATTTGACCTTTAAAAAAAACGAAGTGCGTTCTGGAATACACTTCTTTTGTTTTTGGGGTGTTTTTTCATGTTTTTTGAGTCTTTTTGCGCTAGAGTTCTCGTTTTGAGATCAGCTTACCTATTTCATCGCTAACAGTGCTCTTGATGGGAATCCCGATTGACATTAAACCAAAACCCGTAAGTGTTAGTCAACTATCGCATCATCAGAGATAAGGCTCCATGAGAGGCAGTTAGTCCATGTCACAAAACACATGGGGAGCGTTGGTTTATCCAATGTCCAATAAAAGGAAATCTGGAACCTCCTCTGGTTTTGAGAGGGAGCAAAGGAGTATCCTTAAATAAGAGCAAGGATATATTCTCTAATCAAAAAGAGAACAAGGATATTTTTTTTGGTTGAGAGGGAGTGATATTGAACATCACATGTGCATTCTCTTCTTCATGTATCATACACTTGACCAAGACTAACAACCGTAAGTCTAAGTGAAGGTCATGAAGAGATAATAGTTGAGGATTGGATAAGCATATGGGGTTTCCTTGAGGATAAAGAATCCAAGAAATGAAAGGTATTGACACTCTTTGAGGATAGGATAGCTATCCAAGATAAGAGTGGTCGATGAGGACAGATATTCTTTGAGGATTCATGAATGGAAATCCAAGATAAGAATAGTCCTAAAAGGACATATCTTATGAACATCTGGATGGGCTTTATGCTTGGTAGAGGTAGTGCGGTATCACACGTAAAGCCTCCCAGCATAATGTTCTTGAATAAAGTTGAGTTTGTCTAGTTAGGCCTCAAAGACAGTGTTAGTCATAATGATGATGCTTACAGTTGGCTTACCAATCTGGCTCTTCTTATGAGAACTCCTCAGTTTGAGAATGATGTTGTACTAGTGGTACAATTATGAATACCTCCCTAGTTAAGAGGGAGTGTTGGAAATATAACTAATTGTGGTCTTCATAATTGTTGTTGTCCTCATTTCAATATGTATCTTATGTAACAAACAAAAGAAGAAAAGAAAAAGTTATTATTTTAAAGCATGGAGATCATGCTCTTTATTGATAGTCTTCTAGGTAAAAACGTGTTCTTCATGCTTCTAGGGTTTGTTAGGACATGTGATTTATTGTCATGAGTCAAGAGAGTCAACATCATGTTTGTAAGAGACTTCCTAGCAAAATATATCTGGTAAAAGAATTTATTTTGAGTCGAGAAAGTCATGGAAACCTCCAAAGTACATTCGGTCGTCGAAGCTTCAATTCGGCCTAAAAGGGGGAAGTTGGCCCCTTGGAAAGACTATATAAAGGAGCAGTTCGGCCTCAATTGGTACTCACTACACACCCAAGTTTGATCTCTCTTGAAAAGATTTGATCTAAGGCAAGAAGAGACAAAGGAGAAGTGAAGATCAAGAAGGTAAAAGGATTCCAAAAAGTCAAGGAAAAACTTGTTGTTGGTCTACATCTCTCTCACGTGCAAAAATATAGGGTTTCTGCAGCTACAAAGAAGGTCAAAACTGCGGGTCCAAATTGCAGGAGAGTGAGTTGCAATATCAAGTTGTTGGAGGAGAGAATACTCTATCTTGACCTCGTTGACCTTGGGAGGATCCATTTTGCTCAAAGAAAGGTCTCTTAGAGTAGCTAGATCAAAGTTTCTGCAGCAATTACAAGGTCAAAGCTACAGGACGAAATTGTTGGGTAGAAGTTGTGGTCGAAGTTGCAACTAGAAGTTGGTTCTATTAGAAGGGATAACTTGGTACTTAGAGGAGGACTTGGTCTAGGGGTTGGGTCTTTGTTGTCTCATTTGAAGAAAACTCTATAAGAAAAGAGTTTATGGGTTTTTCCCTGGCTTGGAGCATAACTTTTGTGTCCACTATATTTATTACTTTTCTCTTGATATTTGTTTGATGAAGAAGATCTAATAAAGAAACACAAGTAGAATAATAAAGTTCACAAGCAAGTATTAGGGTTTAAAAAATTGGAATTAATAATTGCCACATTACATTTTCCAACAGCTCTCATAAAGGCCATGTCATTAAAGGTAGAGAGAGCAACCTATATAAGCTAAAGGGCGTGTATATTCAAGCAATGGAAAGAAGCAAAATAGTGATAGAGAACAAGGAGCGAGAAGAACAGTTCAAAGGGAGTCAACCTTTAGGTTCAAGTAGGGCGGAGCAATCAACAGGGTCTTCTAATTCTGTCAAGGTGGTCTCTTGGTATGAGATGACCTTGCAGAATGTTCAAGAGCACGAGGCTTCTAAGAACAAGTCCAAGGGGAGTAGGTCTTTGAGGATAACTCTGAACTAGGTGGTAGGGAAGTCTTCCAATTCAAGGGGAGCAGTCATGGTAGTGGATGCAGTTCTAGGATCAAAGCCAGTTCTAGGCAGCAGAAGTACCTCCCTCATTAAGAGGGAGTGTTGATGTTTGTAGCTTAGGAAGATACTTCTAAGAGTCTAGGCATGTAGAAGTTGCTCAAAATTTCCTAAGGACACTTTCTCGAGTATGAGTAAGTTGCTATTGTAACTTACCCTAAGTCTAACTTAGGAAAAGCACATAGTTAATTATCTTGGGCATTGAGCTAAAGAAACTTGGGAAAAGTGAAGTATTTACTTTAGTGATTATGCTTTAATCTCAACCATTGATATCAAGGGAGGCGAGATCTAATCTCAATCATCAATCACTTTGGAGATTAGGGTTAGAGATTTAACTCAATGTAAAATTATAAAAGCAAGGCTAAGGAGAGGAGAAAGACACACCATATATCAGCACAAAAAATTGAGAGAGGCATCTCATTGGTGAGTAGAGGACTTCCATTCAAATGTCTCAGGTCGGAGGAAAGTGCAAAAGTGCAACACTGGAGATCCAGATCAGCCAAGGAGATTGATAGATCTAGAGCCTGGTCCGTTGGATCAAAACCAAACTGTGTTGTAATTGTATTTTCTTTAGTTGGGCCATTATCCCAACATGAGAGCCCAAATAGGATCTAAGTTAATAATGAAGAACTATTGATTGGGAAGAATTTGTTTGTGTCACTTGTGATTAATATTGGTGTAATTTTTTACTTCCACTAATTATGTTAAGAACCTAGTTGTGAAGAATTTGTTTGCATCACTTGTGATTGATATTGGTGTAAGTTTTTACTTCCGCTAATTGTATTAAGAACCTAGTTGTGCATTTATTTAGTAGATCTGTAATCTGCTATCTTAATAGAGTGTCGGGGGCTAGGTTCAATGGAAAATTAACAGCCACTACCAACCCGCGTAAACGCTCCGTAGATATCATTGTTACAAGTTTCCTGGATACAAAATATACATTGGAATTATGCCAATTATCTTTGGTTGCTATCAAAGATGTCATACAGCAATTTGAGAAAGCTTGCATTACCCTCCACAATTTTAATTATTAGTCAACATATCATGGTGAAACTTGACAAGGATTTCATTACTTTTCTTAAACTGAATGAGCCTCTCACATTCTCATTTTTTTTAATCTGAAATTTCCACATAGATACAAGATTTATTGTAGCTACTCAGCCGACTTAACAATTGCCAAAAGCTAGAGGAATGCATAAATACATGCTTAGATCCAGTGCTCAAATAATAAACTCTGAAACACTGCTAGTTGAATGGTCAGCAAGGCCAGAGAACAATATTCCATGGATCTTTGAGGCTCTCTGAACCACTAAAATTTGAATGTTTAATTCAGGTACTGTTGAAGGTTGTGTTGGATTTCAAAGATTTAAGGTTGACACAAATCATTGTTGGCAATGAAAAGAATTGGATCTGTTTCAAAGCAGTAATAGTCATAATAGAAAGTAAATACTAAGCATCAGAATAACACCATGACCAACAGTACAACTTGAAACAAAATCCAATCAATTCCTTCCAAATTCAAAAGACAAAAGGAGCACTTCACCATCCAGTAATGATAATGATAATGATGTTGACTAGGGCCATGCATTGAACTGCATTATAAAACATGTTAAAAGGCCTTAAAGGCCCCATGTTAACATATAGCCATGACATTTTGTGAAAACCATAAAACAATAAAGTCATTCTAGCATAGACAATTACATATATTGCTCCTAATTTTAACTGTTTTTGCCGGTGGAAACGAACTGGGGACATATTTCTACAGCTGAAGGAACCCTGAATAAATTTCTTTGAGAAACCAAATACATATTCCATTCATGAAAACAATGGTAAATCGAATGCATATATACTTATTGCATTTCTTATTTTTCTATATAGCCTACTGACAACGCTAAATAGTTTATTTTCCTATTAGACCAGTGTCCTGAATTTCTTTAATACACATTCAAATGCAAAGTATAGCTGGTCATAGTAATGCTTATGCTATCTTAATCTACTCAATTTGTTGAGGCTTCAATGCAGTAATAAAGGCATATTATAATGGGATGGAACCTTCGAATCATGATCAAAATTGTCATATTTACTAACACACCAAACCAAGCAAATATCTTATTAGCACCTAGTACATGTGTTCTTCAAAACATGCTTGCGTATGTCAATGCTGCCATTTTTTCATTTAGCCCAATGATAAGGCTACAATTCATGATCCATTGTACCACATTCCTACAGAAATAGCCGAAGGTGTACCAATGAATACTAAACATCGTTGCCCTTCCTATAAACTTTTAAAACAGTTTCACATTCTAAGAATATCTTAGGCATCTATATAGAGTATCGTATGGTTTTGAGACAAATATTACAGAGCAAGAAAAACCAGCACCTCCTCTGTACCACTGGTCAATTTTGCCTGCACATCAACCTTCCACTAAGTACAGCAATCATATGCTTATTTATCTTGTAAGAGTAGACAAATTCAAAGGTATTTGTAGAACGTATTTGATACGATGCTTGTTGATTCAAGCCCCTAGTCCCTTCAAAGGAAATTGCTCATTCCTTTCACTAAGTGCTCTCTATACAAGCTCCTTCGGATGGCAATACTTTGTGCTTTCACCTTGATTTACCCAAAAACTTCAACATAACAAACAGGACATGCCTGGGCCAAGAACATATGAAGAACCAGTTAATTTCAGGATATATGCCACGTAAAAATATGCAAAACATGATATGCTGTGCCATTTGACACAAAAAGAAACACAAACCTTGTTGATATGTAACCATCTAGTAATGCAGACTGAATGGTAGGGGTGCTTGCATGGCAAAGTGATCATTCGATCTCCTCTCTTGTAATCCATATGGCAAATCACACACCTATTTAAGAACCCCAAAAGTTTAAAAATTTGAATGAAGATTAACACTACAAGGATAAAAGTTAAAACTAAGATAAAATAATAAGCAAGACCAGAAGCTGGGTCGCATAGGATATTTGTGATGATGTTTAATATTATTGATATATGTAGATTGATAAGCACATGTCTCTCTCCAAGAACTGTCAAAACTAATTTGCTTATTGAAGTACGCAATCACACAACTTCACAAATTAACCAGGGCACACTGGCGTCAGAAAGTTCTCATAAACACCTTCTACCAAGGCACAGAACGAGTCTATTTGCTAGTGATGTTCACCAGAAAAAAGACCACAAATATTCTTTCGTGATCCTTCAAGGAATCTGAATTGTAGATATACAATGCCTAAAATTTGAGCTTCGAGTTTGATCAGTTCCATGTCGCATAAATACAGTTTTAATCTCTTGGGGCCATTCCAAAAAATTTTACCTTAAAGATAAATCCTGTCGGTTCTATCTTCTTATTATACCTTAAGGTCGTACACCCATAGGCTAGTGCAATTAACACAGGTGAGCAACGTTGTTTCAAACATGGTCTTTTACTGAATGTATCCCTTTTGGTATTTAACAAGATTTTTTAACTAGAATAGCAAAGGAAAATTTCTAAAATAAGAGATGAACATAAAATTGATATTACTATCCTATAATGACAATGTTCTTCATATCTACCACTCTTACCATGCATTATTAGCAGCCCCATAGATTCAGAATGCAGTACAAAGCTTTCAAAAGTTTGCACTTTATAGTTTATACAGTGGTCAACTTTTTTAGTATAATGTTTCAAATGTTGCAACATGGTTGCAAACTCAGTTCAATGAATTACTTTATGGGGCAACGACTCATGGAACAACCCTTCTTATCAGCAAACCTCTCTTCGAAGGAACAAACAATAATGTGAGTGGTAAGAGACCAGGCACATTTATAAGTGTCTAACATCAATACCAAGGGACTTTCCTTTAATTATAATCCGAAATTGGATCCTCATAATGAAGATAAGTTGAACCACAGAAACTGTGTCCAGTAGCCAGCAGTAAGGCATCAGCTAAGTACTCAAAAGATCGACTAAACAAGTGACCAACTAAGGCTGAGTTGACTGAGAAGAATCTACCAGGGAAGAGCCAACAAGGGAAGAACTGACGTGATATAACTGAATGGGCAGAATAACCTGGAAGAGCAAATTGTCTAATTATGGGGGCAATGGGTGCATGTTGATGGAGCATGTTGAAGGGTACCTGGATGGTAAGGACGTGTGTTTGACAAGTAATCGTTAGTGGGGGAGTAGTTAATGATGTTGTTGGTGGAAGCATTGGTTGACTAGAATGTGACCAACAGGGACCATGAAGTTCAACTGCCCGTAACAGTTTCTTTTGGGACATGTAATTGAACATCAAAAGAAAATCCAACTAGATGGATGATGGCTTGTTCCATAGTATCCTATAAGTGCCATGTTTGTGCCACATCAACTATAACCACCATACTACTTGATTGAATATTTCTTTGGATTTTTTGTCATTCTCTGGAACCATTAGCTTGCAGACTGAACTAGGACAGATCCATGAGGAACGGGATTTTGGTCAAAAAAGAGAGAGTAGTCAATGATGTTGTTGGTGGAAACATTGGTTGACTAGAATGTGGCCAACAGTGACCATGAAGTTCAAGACTGTTCAACTGTCCGTAACAGTTTCTTTGGGGACTTGTAATTGAACATCAAAAGAAAATCCAACTAGGTGGATGATAGCTTGTTCCATAGTGTCCTACAAGTGTCACGTTTGTGCCACATTACAATAACCACCATACTAATTGATTATTTATTTCTTTGGATTTTTTGTCATTCTCTGGAACCATTTGTTAGTTTTTATAGCATCGGATGTGTTCTAGCCACGAAATTTTGTGGAGAGGCTAGAATACATGAGATCTCCAAAACCTAGAAATCGTTTCTGGAAATTCCGCCTATAAGTATCTCAATTAGATTATTAACCAATTTTTAAATATTTCCTAAGTCTAAACTTAGGTAATATGGTTAATTAATTAGTATTGATTGAGATAAATCGAGAATAATCTAGAAACTCACACGAATCGACTCCAAGAAGATCCTAGCAATTGATTAAGTTTTAATCTTGGTCGTTGGTGCTCTAACAATATTATAAGAGGTCGATGTGGTGATGGAGAAAACACTTGAGAGGTTCGATTTCATGAGCAAATTGATTTCCAGAGTAGCATCAGTCAGTTGCTAGAGAGAGAGCTAGTGAAATCGAAGCAGTGAAGAAGAGGGGTAGAGATAGTGAAATCAGAGGAAGAATTCCAGATCCGGTGAGTGCATTTGCAGAGAGGCAGAAGAGCCATAAAGAGGTTGACGCAAAGGCAACGCAGTAGCCTCTAGAGGCAGTTTCGATTCTGCTGGGGAAAGACGAGTTTCAGTGCCAAAAGCTGGACAGAGGTTCCGAAGGCTAGGAGAGACATTTTCCCAGACAACAGCAGACCAGACGGCTTGAGGAGAAGTTCGTTCGAACTAAGTGCAGAAGGGACTTCACTAGTGTGACGCAGTAGCTGCGCAAAGCTAGTTTGGACGACTCACCTGGAGCTGAGGTCAGAGCCTGGATTTGCTTGTGGAGTGAGGAAATTTCCTCACTAGATTTTTCTTGCCAGTATTTCTCTGTAGGATTGCCAGTTTCGGCATCCAGTTGTACTCAAATTATTTCACTGCTACTTAATAATAAAACCCTCATCTGTTGCACTAGTTTTCCCAAGTTGGGTTTTTCCGGGGACTATTGTGCAAAAATAGTTGTGTAAATTTTATGTGTGCGCTAGAATTTCTTCCAGCATTTATTCTTCCGCAGATTTTATTTGTGAAGGTTGCAGCGTATTTATTTCGATATTTGTCGTAGCAGATAACTTGTTAAGTAATTAACAATTAGGAGAAATAATTATAGATTTCAGATTTTTGTGGTGTGAGTTTAGAGTTTCTGAGTTCGGAATCTCCACAGTGAGCATTTTTGCATCTACGTTTCAGGTCTAGAACAAGACCCATCATCAGGACAAATCCTGTTGAAAAGAGAGGAGGATAGATATCATAAATATACAAAGAGTGCATGATGAAGGCCGACCAACCATAAAATAATCAATATTACAAAATAAATAAAATTAAATCAATTAAATAAAGTTTTTTAATTTCATGAACAATTATCAATTTACTAAGTTAAGCCTTAAATCCTATTACTTTATTAGAGATTAATTATACTTAAATTAAGGATAATGTATCCCTAAGAGGTAATTTAGTTTTATGTATTATTAAAGAATTGTTAAAATTATATTACTATTACAAATATTAAAGTAATAAAATATTATAAATTTTAGAGATCTTTAATGGTGGGGAAGTTTAGAGTTTCTGAGTTCGGAATCTCCACAGTGAGCATTTTTGCGTCTACGTTTCGGGTCTAGAACAAGACCCATCATCAAGACAAATCCTATTGAAAAGAGAGGAGGATAGATATCATAAATATACAAAGAGTGCATGATGAAGGCCGACCAACCATAAAATAATCAATATTACAAAATTAAATCAATTAAATAAAGTTTTCTAATTTCATGAACAGTTATCAATTTACTAAGTTAAGCCTTAAATCCTATTACTTTATTAGAGATTAATTATACTTAAATTAAGGATAATGTATCCCTAAGAGGTAATTTAGTTTTATGTATTATTAAAGAATTGTTAATATTATATTACTATTACAAATATTAAAGTAATAAAATATTATAAATTTAAGAGATCATTAATGGTGGGGAAGTTGTTTTTAATTTGCTTATATAACAAGGTAAAAGATTGTTTTTATGGATACTAAAATTAATTAATTAGAGTGAATGTAAGATACCACTAGTTATAATATTGCTTAATTAAAGTTTTAATAAGGTTAATGTTTTAAAGGAAATCCTATTAAAAATTAATGTCCCAAAACGTAGACGCAAAAATGCTCACTGAGGAGAAATAATATCAGTTGTTGCAATAGGATTCCAGTGTAGGAATTTTCACATGGTATCACAGCGTAGTTGATCAGCTGCAGAGCTCAGAAGTGAAAGGAAGAAATTTCGTTGTTCAATGTGAGAAGGAGACCGAAATTCCCAGGGGCAGCACAATCACTTTGCCAAGAGGCCGAGTTGCTTGAGGAAATTCGATTTTTCTAAGCAGAAAAATTCAAGTTTCCCAGATCGAAATTCCAGAGGCAGAGGGATCAGCCCAATATTTTTCATTGGGCAAATCTCTAGCTGGAAGCAAAGGGTTCTATAGCAGTTTGCTAGAGCAGAACCTGTGTTGGGTGGAAGAAGAGCACACATTGCGGGAAATTTATCTCAGGGAACTTCTAGTCTCGGAAGTTCAAATTTTTGTTTGCAGATCGACAGTAGCAGCGAGTTGAGCCACACATTCCAGGAGGGAGTGCGAGCAGCAGAGTAACAGTCGAGCACCGGAGAAGAGGGAGTTTTCTACATTTAATAGAGATGGCCACTGCTAGGCTGAGAGATCAGGACAGGTTGGATGGTGCTTCCAAGTATGTCATCTGGAAGGCAAGGATCTCCTTCCTTCTAGATGAATTTGGCCTGAAGGCATCTATTGATAATGTGGTGGTGGTTCCCACAGATGCAGATCAGCTGAAGGAGTTTAGAAAAGAGATGGCACGAGCGAAGCGATTGATCCTAGATGGAGTCTGGGATCATGTAGTCTCGCATATAGCTGGCAAGGATATTGCCAAGCAGATGTGGGAAGCTCTCACCACATTGTATCAAGGTACTTCCGAGCAGCAGAAGATGTACCTCGAGGAGGAGCTGAGATAAATCCGGATGCAAAAAGGGGAAGGCATAGACCCCTTCCTTACCAGAATTTAGGAGGTCCGAGATCAAGTGTCAGTTGTTGGGGCAGTGCCTCAACCCACGGAGCTAGGGAGATTGGCACTCAACAGTGGCTCTGAGGAGTGGCAAGTTTTTTTCCAAAGTATATTGGGCAGAGACATGCTACCAGGATAGGACGGGATGTGGGTTGACTTGTAGCAGGAGGAGTTGAAACGAGATCTTTTGAAGAGCTCCATCAGTGGCAGCAGCAGCAGGCAGAAGATGGTGAAGGAAGAGGAGAACGTGGTCCTTGCATCTAAGGGTCCCAGTCAAGGCCAGGGGGAGCAGAGGAAGTAGAAGAAGCACCTGTCAAAGGTCAAGTGCTTCAGATGTGGTGATTTAGGCCACTACAGTGCCCAGTGTCCTCTCAGGAAGAAGGACAAAGAGGAGAAGTAGGACCAGCAGGCAGCTTCTGCAGAGATCGATTATCTTTCCTCCAGGCTGGAGGAAGATTTCGCTATGTTCACCGACATACCTCCAGGCGTAGGTGGGGTGACTTGGTTTTGTAGCCCCAAAATGCTACAGATGGGGAGGATCCTTGGGGATTCCACCTTTTGGATTAGTACCTAGCTACGGGGGCCCACAGTGTTCAGTAGCAAGATGGACGAGTGGCAGTTGGTGCAGTCAGATGTCAGAGTGAAAGTTGCAGAGACTAGTAACAGATGCTAGGGACCGTAGTGTAGAGTTGGCAGCAGTGCAGTTGGCACAGTGTAGAGTCAACAACAATGCAGAGTCTTCAGTAGACGGTGCAAAGACTAGTAGCAGTGAGGACTCGGGTGACAGATACATCATACTGAACATAGTTGGTTCGGTTTTTTGGATTTTTTTTTGTTGCAAATGTTTCAATTGCAGCAACAACAGATGTTAGGGAGTTGCAATGCAGATGCAGTGTTGGCAGCAATTCAACAGGGTCAGCAGCAGCACAGATGCAGCGCATATCAGAGTTGCGCAATGGTTGGTGGGCAGCAGTAGCCAGACATCGGCAGCGTGACAGGAGATGATGCAGAGACAAGGTGTTGTGGCAGCAGGTGCAGCACTAGAACACATTCCTAGCTAAGAGGGAGTGTTAGTTTTTGTAGCATCGGATGTGTTCTAGCCACAAAATTTTGTTGAGAGGCCAGAATACATGAGATCACCAATACCCAGAAATCGTTTCTGGAAATTCTGCTTAGAAGTATCTCAATTAGATTAATAACCAATTTTTAAATATTTCTAAGTCTAAACTTAAGGAATATGGTTAATTAATCAATATTAATTGAGATAAGGCGAGAATAATCTAGAAACTCACATGGATCGACTCCAAGATGATTCTTTCCATTGATTAAGTTTTAATCTTGGTCGTTGGTGCTCCAACAGAGTATTATAAGAGGAGGTCGATGTAGTGATGGAAAAAACATTTGAGAGGTTCGATTTCATGAGTAGATCGATTTCCAGAGTAGCAGCAGTCAATTGCCGGAGAGAGATAGTGATATCAAAGCAATGAGGAAGAGGGGCAGATATAGTGAAGTCGGAGGAATAATTCCAGATCCAGTCAGTGCATTTGCAGAGAGGCCAACGCAAAGGCAGCACAGTAGCCTCTAGAGGCAGTTTCGATTTTGTTGGGGAAAGACGATTCTCAATGCCAGAAGCTGGATAGAGGTTTTGGAGGCCAGCAAAGACATTTTCCTAGAAAACAACAGACCAGACGGCTTGAGGAGATGTCGATTCGAACTGAGTGCAGAAGGGAATGCGTTATTGTGACGCAGTAGGTGCCCATAGCCAGTTTGGATGGCTCACCTGGAGCTGAGGTCATAGCCCGGATTTGCCTATGGAGTAAGGAAATTTCCTCGCTAAATTTTTCTTGCCAGTATTTCTTTGTAGGATTGCCAGTTTCAGCATCCAGTTGTACTCAGATTATTTCACTTCTGCTTAATAATAAAACCCTTATCTGTTGCACCGGTTTTCCCGAGTTGGGTTTTTCTGGGGACTATTGTCCAAAAATAATTGTGTAAATTTTATGTGCGTGCTACCATTTCTTCCAGCGTTTATTCTTCCACAGTTTTTATTTGTGAAGGTTGAGTGTATTTATTTCGATATTTTTCATGGCAGATAAATTGTTAATTAATTAACAATTAGGAGAAATAAAATCAGTTGTTGCAATAGGGTTCCAGTGTAGGAATTTTCACACCATTAGCTTGCAGACTGAACTAGAATAGATCCATGAGGAACAGGCTTTTGGTCAAAAAAGAGAGAAGTTGTAGAGTCTTCCATTTGTGTCAAAAATGCAGGAAGATGAACCACTGTAACTGACTCTTTGAGATGACCTATAAGAAGGCAAACTGCAAAATGGAGTTGAAGTTATCTGGTAAGAATAGGGGATGGTGTGGCAGGAGCGAGTTTGTGTGTGAGAGAAAGATAAGGTAAGATAATTTATTAATGTCCAATGAAAAACCATAAATATGTCAATGAGACTGAAGGATACAACTAGTACGAGTA
Organism: Pinus albicaulis; assembly: GCA_034641835.2. Classification (NCBI taxonomy): domain Eukaryota; kingdom Viridiplantae; phylum Streptophyta; class Pinopsida; order Pinales; family Pinaceae; genus Pinus; species Pinus albicaulis. The sequence continues at coordinate 362,670,869 of CM076581.1, forward strand.
AAATACATAGAATACACAGAGTGCAAAGCACAAATGACTTTCCTTAGACTAAGACAAGCACAATAATAATTTACAGTAGCAAAGAGGGAACTGAGAGAAAGAATCTATGTTGTCAAGAATGAATAAACATAGATCAGTTACTGTGGTGAGAAGACAAACAATTGAAGACCCTTTTGGAAAGACTTAGAGATAGAAAACCAAAGATAGAGGCTATTTGGTTGACCGTTGATGGATAGGTTGGTTTTGGTTAGATAGAAAACCTGTGGAATTCCGTGGAGGAGCCAACAGAAGAAGCCCATACTTTAGCTGGAGATTGGACAATTGACTATATTGGATTAATGATTGAGGGATCAAAGCCAACAAAGAGGATTGTTGAGGAGGAGAAGGATGATTTCCTTGAGGATAAGAAAGCCTCATCTGATTACCAAGAGTGCAAGGCATCTTCAAATGTAACCGTGTGTATGTGGAATCCCGAATGTCATGCAGATTTACAGTTGTAAACACAACCACTGTTCAAACTTCAACATACTAAGAAATATGTTCAAGTTTCTTCTCGAAGACAGTTTTTGTCACAAGGCTACACTTTTCGTTTTGCTTGAGAATCTTATACTACTCAAGAAGCCTAGTAGCGACACAGCACCAATGTGACCTTGCTAGTTGGGCATGACAATCAACTACTTGTATCAGCGTAACTATACCTGACCGACATGTCCTGGCTAAATCCAAGCCAGGAACCTTAAACTATGAAAAATGTTGACTTCTCATTTCATTGTAGGCAAAATGCTACACCATTGCCACCCAACCACAGGAAACGTTACACCATTTGCACCATTTCCTCCCCCAAGCCAATGATCCTTAAACAATCAACTACGCGATAGTCCATGAAGATGATGTCCATGTGTCATAAGATGTTTACATACCTTCAGTGCACTTATCAACATTGTTTCCTTGCCACGAATAACACATAATCCATCACATTGCCAAGTTGCATCCTCCTTCGTTGTAACCTACTATGCAACACCTCATTAATCGTTCACCCTACTTGGAAAGACATCCTTATTCCTCCTAGCCTTCGCACTAGTAGACTATTCTAACCATCTCACAGTGGCCACTCATGTGTCGATCAACAAGGCTACCAAGCATATGAACTCATCACACACCATTAGTCATGTTTGCCCAGCATTCCATCCATCAACCCACTGCTAGCAGCACCTCAAGTTGGGTCCTCACATTCTCCTCCACTTGACTTGTTGACATCCTCATCAATGCAGTGCCATTGGCTCCTTTCATGAAAGGAGTGTCAGTGGTGAAGAGACATTTCTATAATTTCCACATTTGAACGTGGCTTTAATACCATTTATCATAGGGATAGTGTTGAAATTTTGATGTTCTATGTTGTTACTTTATGTTGCAAAATAAGTTAAGTAATTATAGATAGAACATAAACCATATAAATCATATGCACAATGAAAGACAACCAAGAACTCAATGAGACACAGAGAAGTTAGGTCAATGACCACGGCAAAACCCACAAGGGGAAAAGCCAACCAGATTCTTCTTCTATTAGAAATCAATTGTTCGGCAGAGATACAAGGTACAATGAGAGAATGAAGAAGTTCACCCAAATCTGAAAAATATCTCTGATAGTAGTTGCTAATGCAAACAATGAATCACATTGGCTCTCAAAGATCTTTTCTTACTCTGTAAGTCTCTCTCTCTCACAATCTCCTTCAAGTCTCTCCAACTCCCTCTCAAGTTCGAATTCACAATGCACAAGTAAGTGAGGTGAGATGATATGAGACACATATATATAGGAGGGGCAATGAATTATTGACATAAAGGAGGAGCAATACACATGCCTTGAGGAGGAGTTACATATGCCAAAATAGGAGTGTAACTTATGCCATAAAGGAGAGGAGCGTAACTTATGCATTAAAGAGGTGTAAGAGGAACCTTTTTATGACGTGTCATTAAAGTGTGTAAGAGAGTGCAAGAGGGTGTAAGAGGTGCATAAGAGCTTTAAAGAGAGAGAGGAATGAATCCATTAAGAGAGAGTAACATACACATTAATTTAGGGTAGTTGCATATGACATGATTGGGTCTCGTGATTCAAAGACTTGAATTTCTTTTTTCTAATAATATAATAATATCATAAGAATAATAATTATAATAGTAATATTAATATTAATATTAATATTAATGATAATATTGATGATAATATTGATGATTAAGTCGAAATTGAACTATTAAGATTGATTGATGATCAAAAGGGATTGTCTATCAACAACGCTTGATTACCAATTGATGCAAGGTGATTTACTGTTTTTGGAAAGTCATACTTGAGACTTTCTATTTTTAGAAATTCTATTTTAGACTTTCTATTTTTAGAAATTCTATTTTTAGACATTCTATTTTTATAAATTCATCCCTGAGCTACCAATTTTCAACACTCCCTCTCAACTAGAGAGGAATTTCTTCCTACAAAAAAAGATCTTTGCTTGCTCTGCTCATCTCTGCTCTGTATCATCTAGAACAATGATGTCTCACTCTAATGAAGAAGAATCATCATAGTGGAGATTCATCCATCACCCTATATTCACTTGGGGACAATGCCACTTGCTAACAAATGGCAAGGATCTCGCACATCCAAGGCTCATCTCTGCTTGGGGGGATCTACTTGTCAACACATGACAAGGATCTCACACATCCAAGGCTCATCACTGCATGGGGGGATCCACTTGTCAACACATGACAAGGATCTCCCACATCCAAGTTTCATTAAAATTTAAATGTCAAGCGCTGGAACACCTGCATCCTAGACAAGTCTCACTACACCTATTAGCCAAATATGTGGCTCTTCCCACGTCCTGTATTGTGGGTCAGATGCATACTGAGGCCTACTCTTGTGGGACACACTACACAAGAGGTCCCTCATCCTCAAGAGCTTTCCGACACCATTCCCTAATCCTGTGACCTCTGACAGGTGGGAAAGGCAGCTCATGTTCTCGAACGGTTGTGGCCACTTCCATGAAGGGTCACATCCATAAGTCCAAGTAGCTCTCTACAAACCAAGAACTTTCCTTTCGATAAAGGCTTGGTAAGAATGTCAGCTATCTGATCATTAGTCACAATATGATGGATTGTCACTGCTCCTCTCTGCACCATATCCTGGATATTGTGATATTTGATTTCAATGTGCTTGGACTTGTCATGGAACATAAGACGAATCCCACTTTTAATGTCACAATATATAACTTTTGTTTCTGGAACTTGCTCAAATAGCTCTCCAAAGAGCTTTCTCATCCATACTGCCTCACAGCTAGCCATGCTAGTAGCAATGTACTAAGCTTCAGCTGTACTCAGTGCAACAGAGTTCTATTTTCTACTCATCCAAGAGATCTTTTGCAGATACCAAGCTAAAGCAGCACCTAGAAGTGCTCTTTCTATCAACAGAGTTACCAGCCCAATCAACATCAGTATATCCATGAAGTCTTACATTTTTAGAGTATATCTCAATCCAAGATTGATGGTCCCATGCAGGTATATCAACACATGATTTGCAGCAATCCAGTGTGCATGTGGTCTCTTAATCGTATATTGGCTCAAAGTATTGACCGCAAAACATATGTCCAGTTAGTGTTCACTAAAAACATCAGTGCCCCAATCTGTTGACGATACTTAGAAGGATTTTCCAAATGAAGGCCTACAGCTTCACCACATAGCTTCTTGAAATTCATTTCCATTGGAGAATTAATGGACTTACATTATGTCATACCAAATCATTCCAGTTGCTTGACAACATGTTTTCCTTGAGAAAGGAAAATCTCACCAGATCTCTGCTATACTTCAAAACCAAGAAAGTAGTGCGTCAAATCGATATCTTTCATTTCAAATTCAGAAGCTAACTCCCTCTTACACTGGAGGATAATTGGTTCACCACCAGTCAGAAATAAATCATAAACATATAATACCAAAATCAAAAGGCATACCTTGGACTATCTTGAAGTAAAGATTTGGATCAGTGTTACTTCTAGTAAAACCAAACTTCATCGTGAAGCTACCAATGTGGGCATACCAAACGCTTGAAGCTTGCTTCAAACCATAGAGGGCTTTCCTCAATCTGAACACATGAGTCATATACTTTAAAGCCTTGTGGTTGCTCAACAAATACTTCTTCCTTGAGGAAGCCATGCAAAAAAGCAATCTTCTCATTCATTTGGTGAAGGGACCATCCTTGGCTAGCAACTAGAGCCACAATAGATTAGATGGTTATATAATGGATAACAAGTATAAAGATTTCATCGTAGTCTATTCTCTCTTTATGAGAGAACCCTCTAGCCACAAATCTAGCTTTATGTTTTTCAATATTGCCATCAACACCATGTTTAATTGTATACAACCATTTAGAAGACACAACAGATTTACCTTGGGGCCTTGGAACCACTTCCCATACATCATTATGAATGATGGACTCATATTCTTCAGCCATTACATCTTTACACACTTGAGCCTTCACATCTTTTTCAAAAGTGAATGGCTCAACTTGAATAATGTTGCTCATGGCTACAACATATCCTTGGAATCAGCATGGTTTCTTGCTCTCTCTGAAGGTTTCTCTGGGAGTAGCATGCCTATCAACATCATGTAAAGTGTCACGAAACCATAATCATCTTTTTCTAGCACATGGTGAAGGATCCAAGGAGTCCATGGGATCCAGGGGTTCATCAACAAGATCAAGCTCAGGCTCGTGACCTTCTTGTGCATCCAAGGCATCATTCTTGTGCAGGAGGAGTGTCTATGGCTTTTCAAAGCGCTGCATCTTCATCAAATGTTATATCTTTGATGAACTCTATATTTCTTTGTCCAGGTAAATATATTTTATAGGCTTTAGAATTTTCACAATAACCAACAATCATACCTTTCTTACCTAGAGTTTCCAGCTTGGTACTCTTTTCCTTTGGCACATGAAAGTAGACTGGGCAATCAAATATCCTTAAGTTCCCATTTTGTATTGGGTTATATAGTACGGTGTTCTCTTTCTTGATTCCAACTTCTTTGCATAAGTCTTGAGCTCTTGTCCACTTCATGTCCACTCAAGTCATGGGATGGCTCGACACTTTCCTCAATCTTGATACAAGGACTTGGTTCTCACATTCATCAAATGTACCTATTGATCCCAAAACAAGAACAAGAGTAATAGTAGCAAAGTAAATAAACATAATGAAAGCATCCCTGGTGCTAAGGAAGGTATTTCTTTCTTTTCTAGATATGAGAGTGGCTCTTTCATTATCCTTGGACCAGCTTCTTCTTGGAGTTTACTCTTCCTGCACTATTCTGCACCCTGATGATCTTCAAGATCTATTTTTCTTGATCGCATTCTCATCAAGAAGTCAACGAAAGAATCATTCAAATACTCATGCAAGAAAAATAACCAATGATCTATAAAGATAAATCTAAACAAGAACAGTGACACAAAGAAACAACATGAGAATTAAAAATACTTTGGGATTGAAGGAAGTTCTTAGCTCCCTCTTGATCCAGCCTCTATAGGTTACCATTGTCCATAAGTCATATGTCAATGGCAGAAGAAATGCATTTTCGTGATCACCACTTGGCAAATTCATCATGATCCACTTTAATCTCAGGTATTTCAGAAACCATCTTTCTTACATGAGGTAAAGCTTTATAACGAAGATGGGTGAACTTTTGGTGCCACAGTTTATATTGATAAGTATTTATAATGAATCAATGCATGGATAGGTTTTCCATTGATTTTATACATATTTTTCAGATCTTGATCCCAGAGTGAAGTCATGTAATAATAATTATACATATTGACTTCATTGTTTGCAATGATATTAGTTATAATCCATATTTTATCGTTGCAAAGGAGGTTAATTTAGAAAACTATCATTCCATCTTTTGCAAAAGTCATGATTCTTACCTACAACAACTATTGTTAGTAAAATTTAATATCAAAATTACCATAACCCATAAGATTATGGCCATTCTCATATAATGTGAGAAAGTCAAAATGCCCCTATCTTTAGCATTTAATTTCTATCATTTATTCGTTCATAATCTTCTTTGCATTATACTTCTTTTCAAGACAACACTTTCTTACACAAACATTAACAAAAATAAAACTACATTTTACTTTTGCATGCATTAACAAGTACCAAAACCACAACTATTAAACACATGCAACACCTTAATTACTATCTGCAAAATTACTATCATATCTTAGGTTCCTTGAAATCTTGGAAGAACAATAGAAGTAAAATTTCAGCAGTAAAATTTCAACAACAAAATTTCAGGAGTAAAATTTCAGCAGTAAATTTTAGCAATAAAATTTCAGCAGTTTAATTTCAACAGTAGAATTTCAGCTATAAAATTCAGCAATAAAATTTCAGCTGTAAATTTCAGCAATAAAATTTCAACAGTAAATTTCAGCAGTAGAATTTCAGCTATAAAATTCAGCAGCAAATTTCAGCACTAAAAGAGGAAATATTTCAACAGAAAATGAGCAGCAAGTAAAAGGAACAACAAGAGATATTTCAGCAAAAAAGGCACTGCAAATGGAGCAGACAACAAGAGATATTTCAGCAGAAAAAAGGTTGCAAATATTGCGGACAGCAAGTGATATTTCAGCAGAAAAAGAGTTGCCAATGGAGCGGACAGCAAGAGATATTTCAGCAGAAAGAGAGCTGCAAATGGAGCGGACAACAAGATATATTCCAACAAAAAGGGAGTTGCAAACAGCGCTGACAACAAGAGATATTCCAGCAGAATGAGAGCCGCAAATGAAGCTTGTTTTCTTGAGTTTGTCTTAAACAAAGTTCTGATACCATGTTGGAATTTTGATGTTTTATGTTGTTACAATCACTTAAATCCATAACTTCTTTATGCTACAAAATAAGTTAAGTAATTATAGATAGAACATAAACCATATAAATCATATGTACAATGAAAGACAACCAAGAACTCATTGAGACACAGAGAAGTTAGGTCAATGACCAGGTCAAAATCGACAATGGGAAAAGCCAACCAAATTCTTCTTCTATTAGAAATCAATTGATCAGAAGAGTCTTCACCTAGCCCTTTAAAGGCTTCATTACAGGAATTCCATGGGTACACAAAACTGTGTGCCCAAAACCACCACAGTTTGACTCGATCAACTTTGACACTTTCCCTAAGTCAAATTTAGGTAACTATCCCCTCTTAAACCTTGACTTGGGGTTACCCTTGACCAAATTCGTTCAAACCAGCCAAGTGAGCTAGCACCACTCACTCTAGCTATTACCCCCCTAAAAGTTCATACCTAGGGTATCTGCATTCCTCCCCCCCTCCCCCCTCTCCATCACTTATAGGTCTAACACTAGACTTTACCGGAAATTTCCTAAGGTCACGCATGCGTTACCAGGTCTTACAGTAGAATGTCCATTTACATGCAATTTAAAATTTGACTCCATTATAATAATTTATTTTTCATTGTTTCTCTCCTTTTCCATCCTCTCCCTCAGTGCTCTCCTCTGCAGATCTAGCTTCTGTGTAACCTCCTCTAAAAGGTCCTAGTTGCCTTCCTCGCTTTCACGTCCCATCTACATCGACCTGCATTGTAATCTCTAGTCACAAATATCTAGCCAATATAGTTGCATACCAATGCCATATCAAAGCTTGACCACATTCAATATCCACCCTCCCGTAGAGGCCATGAATTTATACCACCATGACCACTTCCTATTTCCGATGCATAACCATCTTTGAATCCTGAGCTCGGATAGTCATGCAGTGTAGCAGATCCCAATGCCCCATACCAAGTTGCAGTATTGATATATGCATTGTATGCACCATATCCACCAGAAAATAGTTTTGCCCACTGCTTCGTGGTTTCCTCCTTTGGCATTGCTTGATCTACTGCTCCACCCAACTTATATGTCTCTAACATCAACCTGTCCACAAATTCTAAGCTTTCAAAAGTGATAAACCTTATTCCACAACGAACGATCAAAACTCCAAACTTGCTCATATAATCTTGTCGTTGTGTTGGTGTTCGCGAGTGAAGTGATTGGAGAGTGGAATGAACTATGGAGTCCCACCCCCTATCACACTCTCATTGTGTGTTCTTCCTCGATTTGCATCTTCACTTATTCCCGACTTCTACCATTGCAAACCTACTAGCGAGAGCACCAAATTTGTTTCCAAAACCGGCAACATTGCCACCCGGGGCCTTACGAACTCAACAAAATATTTGAGCCAATGCACACAAGCCTCTTTGACCATCACCCAAAAAATGCTTGCATCATCATCTTTTAGCACCACCTACTTGTACCACTAATCCACCTTGCAATGACCAAGTACCACTTTTTCTCTGCAACATGCTTTTGTGATTTTGTGCTCGTTCTTCTTGTCAGATTAAACCAACGATGTTGAGATCATACTTGATGGACTTCTCTAACGCTTCGCATTTCATGCCTACCATCTTTATCGTGACAAACTCTAGCACAAACTATTGAATCTATGCCCTCTATTTTGTGCTTCCGCCTGCCTGAGCCAACATTATATTTAAATTGAGCGCCTTGAGCAGAGCAGGCAATGCTAACTTACAAGCATGGAGGACCATGACACCCTTCAAAAGCTACAACAGGCAACCATCCACGATCACTTCAAAATCCTCCTCCAACTTGGTGATCTCCACAGTGTCAACATTGAACCCCAATTAAACTCCTATGTGATGCGAAGCAATCAAGGATACTTACATCAAGGCCCATGATGCCCACAGACCACCATTCGCACCCATATATCCTTGGCCCGTTTTTCACGCAGCACCTTTAACAATGGTTTTCCTGCTACATTGATCTTGCTTCTCTTGTCTTTTGCTGCCAAGACACACTTTGCATCTTCACCAGGTCCACAACTTCAACATTATAGCCATTAGCAAACAACTCTTGTTAGAGAGCCCAAGTTAACCTTGCCCACAAAGGCGTCCCTCTAAACCCGAAAACTTGGCTCTGATACCAAATGTTAAAAATATTACAGGAGAGACATAAAACATTTACCGAGAGAATTATTACCAACAGCGAAAACAACATATATGCACATTACACCAACAACAATCATAAAACATAAACACAATGAAATAGTGTTTACCTTGGGAAAACCGCAACTTCGAGGAAAAACCCTACTAACAAAATTCTTCATTTTTGCAACAAGGTATTGACAAGGGCTTCTTTTTGAAGGGGAAATGTATCATTGTTATAAGAACTAGCAAAATTTGGCTTTTCATTGTTTGCCACTCTCAACATGATTCCCATGAACCAACCACTGTTTGGATGATTGGACGATGGAGTAAATGAGAAGTCAATATGTAGTGAGGGTAAGAAGACTAGGAGGACAATTGCAATATTTCAGGGAAGATTAAAGGCAGATGTAATGCAAGCATGAGTAGGCCTCTAAGAGGGAAATCAGCTTTGGAGAGTACATGTAGTAGCAACAAGAGAAGTAAGTGCAAGCCTTGTGAAAAGGAGATATCGACAAATATAGTAAGCATGGGCAAGCGTTATGAAAAGGACAAGCCAAAAACAATAGTAACCATAAGTAGAGTTGTAAAGAAGGTAGATTACTGAGAGGCAAAGTTCATAGGTAGACCAAATAGTAGTGGCCGAAATAGAAGCACATTGTAATTTTCATCCAGACTCACATCAGTAGCAAGAACCTTACAAACACCCACCGAGGTGAGCAAGTTGTTACTCTTGATTGTTAATAAGATGAGTAATTGTGGAAGGATAGATGATCGAAATTTGATCGAGTACTTGAGAAACCAAGAACCCCCCCCCCCCCCCGGCAAAAAAAGGGGAAGTTTGATCCAATATTGGATCCTAATAATGCAGATAAGTTGAACCAGAGAATGTGCCCAATGGTCGGGGGTGAGGCAGTGACTAAAGTAGTCAAAAGGGCAACTAGACAAGTGATCAAGTTAGGTCAAGTCACCTAAGAAAATCATCCAAGAAAGTCCCGATAAGAAAAGAACTAACTAGATATAATCATCTGGACGAGCATATTGCCAATTAGAAAATGGAAACAAGAGGTGCATTTTGATGGACTATGTCAAAGGGGCCCTAGATGGTTAAAGATGTGTTTGATGAGCAATTCTTGATGGGAGTGTGGTCAATTAGGATGTTGTCAATGGAAGCATTGGTTGACTAGAATGCTACCAATAGTTACCATGAAGCTCAATCCCCCATAACAATTTAGCTAGGGATTTGTAACTGAACCTCAAAAGAAAGGCCAAGTGGACGGGTGACCACTCATTTCATAGCATCATATGAACACCATATTGGAACCACATCAAAAATCATTGTCAAACTACTTGATTCATCATTTCCTTGGAATTTCATCATTCTTTGGAACCATTAGCTTGAAGACCAAAATAGGAAAGACTCGTAAAGAATGGGATTTTGGTCAAAGAAAAGAGAACTTGCACAGCGTCCTATAAGGGTCAAACCACTAAAAGATAAACCATTGTAACCAACCCTTGGAGATGGGACATAAGAAGGTAACCTGCAGGATGGAGTCAAGGTTAGTCGATTAGAAGAGGAGATGATGTGTTTGTAGCAATGTTGTCCATGTTGTGACAGATAATACACAGAGAGGCCAAGGCACAACAAAATTCCTCAAACTAAGACAAGCACAGTAGTTGTTTACTATAGCATAGAAAAAATTGAGATAAAGACATAATCTATGTAGTTGAAAAGACACATAGATTAGTTACTCTATTGAGAAGATGAGGGATTGGAGACCCTAAAGACCAAAATCAGTGACCATTGTCCAACCATCCTTTGGTTGCTCGTAGAATCCCTAGCGACAAAGATAAGAAGATGATTTTATAAATGTCCAACAAATGACCATAAAAGTGGGTCAATGGGACTAAAGACTACAACCAATATTACTACAATGTGGGAGTGTCGGTGCAACTCCGAGAAAATGCCAAAAATAATACAAAGAAAGAAACCTACATATATGTAAAAAATTGTGATGAAAGTATGGTGATATAAAACACTAAGTGAGTTTGTCCAAGACCAAGAAGGTGGACAACCCAACACAATAACCTGTCAAGAGAGAGAGGGAGATCGAACGATGGGGCTGACGATGTCAAGGTCTCCTGAGTTTGATGGCTGAGGGAAAGGGGGGAGAACTGGGCCCTGGCTTGTTGTTGGAGTTTGTTGGAACCATCAAGGAACCTAGTTGCATACTCCTAACACCTGAGATCGAAAGAAGGAAACTTTGAATAGATCTCTAGTTGTTCCTTTGGATATGGGTGGAACACCTGAGATCAAAAGAAGGAAACTTTGAATAGATCTCTAGTTGTTCCTTTGGATATGGGTGGAAGTTTGATGCACTGGGCATGCTCTACTCTAGATCTGTTTGGAGCTAATCTCTCTAATGCTCTGAGGATGTGTGGCCTGATGTATGCTCTGACATCTCTGAACCGGTCTTAATAATATTGAGTGACCTCCTAGAGGGCTCAGGAGCAACCCGAGGTCTCACCATCCTCCTATTCGAAGTGCTCTAGAATTTTTCTTGTCGTTTGTTGCTCCAATCTGATGGATCAATCAGTCTGTTCATCTTACGAGCATGCAAGAGTTGAGATTTATGGTTGAAAATATCCTTGATGAAGAGGGCTAAGCATCTCTAATCCTAGTACAAAAAGAAAGTAGAGAGGGAGCCTCCCGAGTCCATATACTATACAGGTAGTGATAGTGTCCTTTGAGCTCATATAGTATAGGAGACACTAAAAAATAAAGTGCATCTATGTCTCTGAATCTTAGCAGATCCTATCAAATCGTGGTATATGGTGATCTATCTCTATCCAAAGTTGATGGGAGCTAACACGGAGTTGTCCCAAAAGGATCTTAAGCAAGTGCATCCAACGTATGTGTATATAAGGGGGCAAACAATCATGCCATTGCGCAGCTCCAAAAAGTGCTCTAGGTAGAAAGACATTTTCAAGCCCAGGCTCGTCGAGAGTGAGATCCAAATGACTTGAATGTACAATCTATAGATATCCTCTCTAATACCGTAGTTTAGTACGCGTCAAGTCAGAAAGAGATGGTGTGGCGCATCAAGTGATAATCCAAATGGGGGAAGGCACTCTGAGGAAATAATAATCATACTAAGAATCCAAGATGCCTTTGAGAACCAACCTCGTGCTTGACTTGGGGAAGGATATGAGGCAAGAGCCTCCAAGGTAGGGATACCCCTCTCGCCCAATGGTAGAATCTCCAAGAGATCGGCCTCTATGAATGTAGGACTCTAGCTCATCAATATAGATCCCAAAAAGGGTCGATGAGAGGGTGCACCCATGTTTTACCCCAATGGTACTCTGGATGAAGTCGAAAAGGTCATGTGACATCCTAAGGCATCAAAAGACAGACTCATACAGTCTCATGATGGATACTAGTGGGGTCTCAGATATGCCAATGTCGCAAAGTCTCTAGAATGATGCCTCCATTAGAATTTACGACTATGTCAAATGCTTTTCGAAAGTCTACAAAACAACTACAAATCTTTGAAAAGAAATCACAAGCCTCCTCAATAATGGCTTAGAGTATGAAGATGTGATCATTCATCTGGTAGTTGGGGTAGAAACCTGCTTGTCCTCTAGCTCTAAGATGATGGCTCTCTAGCTCCTCAGAAACCCACCAATGTAAATTTGTGGCATAAATCTTGGAGAATAGATGACCCAACATGATCATCCAATAATTGTTTGGATCATATTTTCTCCCTGATTTGTGGATCAAATGAATGATGCGTTTGTCCCAAGATGGGGGAAATCTTGAACATACCTAGATCAATCGGTCTTTTTCTATCAGCAATATAAGAATCAAGGGACTAGACACCATGCATAAGGAATTCAACCTAAATCCATTCATCATCAGCTGCTTTGTTGGTACACATAGCTCTAACTACTCTCCTAATGCCCCACTTAGGGAAAAGGTGGTCTGTGGACGGAGGGGACGAGACGCAAATGGGAGGTTGTCTAGGAATGTCACAAAGGGAGGTGGTGTGAGAGAACATGGTTTGGGAGTAACGGAGGGCATCACAAAGTTCTTGTCACATCTAGGAGATAAATGCTCATTTTTTATGGCAAAGGAGGTTACAATATGTTTTGCGGAGGTGAGGGGAGGAGGATGGGTCAAGTGTGAGGGTGAGATGCAGATATTTCTGGAAGGTTCACAATCATCATGAAACCAACAATTCACGGGGTGGGAGTCAAGGGTAGGTTTATGGTTGTGATGATGAGTAGAGTGAGGGTAGGAGTCAAGGGTTGCTTCCACGAGGTTGTGTCCAATGACCTTAAGTGGGAAATGGGGAGGAGAAACTCCTTGAGGTGGGTGGTGTAAGAGGCAGCATGATACCTATCAAAAGCGAAGGTGGTTCAGGGGGTGGCAAAGTGCGAAGAGTGATGAGGCTAGGGGGAAGTAGCAAACTGCAAAATAGCTATCACAGAGAAGGGGGTTGTTCTAATGTAATTGGAGCCACAAAAATTTAGCATGCTCATCTAATGACACCATCATAACCCTATTTTAGAGGGAGTCCCGCATAAGACACGCATGTCCCCCAAATCCTCTAACATTGTCAAATCTAGTCTCCTATTGACAAAACCTGGCCCAACAGTGCCCATGGATCAAGAGTGGCATCCACATGGTGTTGGCATGCATCTTTGTGAGGAAAAGAAGGTCACGGGACCCAACTAAATCAAGAAGTGTATCAGGTGAAGACCAAAACACATCATTACAGGTCCAACATCCAATTGAGATGGTAGGTGGAATTCCCCTAACATACCCCCTAGTTGAATGAATTATGAGACCATTACTTGGCCCAAGGGAGACAGTAACCTAAAGGGGCTGAATCACAAATGACGACCTTGAGATCATGAATGACTGCCCACTTCCATTTTTTCCATGCAGTTTTGACCCAATTCCTAAATAAATTGATCTTCGCCTGTTGGGATTTGGTAAGGTCAGAATTGAGAAATATCTGTGTGGGCGGGAGAGAAATAAATCTTCTCTTAGCCCAAAGGACTCTAAGTCGATCTTCAAGTGTCCAGAAATGAAGGAAGAGCATGAATTTGGGGCCCATCCAAGTGTGCTCGAGGATGAGATCCTTTAGATCTAGAGTGTCATTTAGAAAGGAGGTGCCTAGCTATAGGGAACCTGAAGGAGTCACGGGAGGGGGGAGCCCACCTACTCTCAGATTGAGCTCCTGGGCTCGACAAGGCATTCTTGGTTCAACTTTTTCTGTACCACCTCTTCGACCAGAGTAAGCAGGGGAGGTTGCTCCTTTTCCAGACCACATCAACCCAAGAATTAAGTGTTTTCTGTTATATTTATGTCTTCTATCTAAAAATGGCCCACTGTAATTTCATTCTTCCTGTAAATTTTTAATATTCAGAATTTCTTTCTGGAGCGCAGGGGGATCCTCAATTGATTTCTGTAAATGCAAGTTTTCTTGTGTTTTCAGTCCAGTTGGTTGAAGGCCTGGTTAGTTTTTTTAGATGGCAAGCTTGTTGAATTTCGTGAGGGAGCCAAGAGAAAAAGCCAGTGACTAGGTTGAAGATTAAAAGATTCACTGTATTGGATAGTCAATTGAGGGATCTCAGCAAGAGGAATATAGAGGAGAAGAGAAGAAGGATTGCCTTGAGGAAAGGAAGCCCTCACCTCTGATTACCAAGAGTACCAGGTATTGTAAACATAGACTTGTGAATGTGGAATCCTATAGGTCATGCAGATTTACAATCTTAAACATCTGTTGGTTGGCAGACTCATAGACTGTTTTGACAGAAAATGTTCACCATACTCATACAACAATTCTGTACCTTGTTCGTAAGTTCACATTGAAGTCCTGAATTTATGGTTGCCATTTATTAGTATGGCTATAACTTCTATCCTGCAATGAGCTGTACCCATACCCATCACACCTGCACCTTGATGTTCTCCACCTTTATAAAGGAAGGTTATCATACCCCCATAACCATTGCTCAAAAAGTTCTCACCTTCCTGTATCTGCGCCCAAACGTACCCTTGCAACATAGTTCATTAGCAATTTCGCAGCAACTAGAATTTGAATTTCGAACATATCAACTTAGCTTCTTCATATTGTCCTGTCCTTTTGTTTTTGTATGGATTTTGCTGTCTTCTTTCTTTACATTTCCACAATTTGGGAGCTAAATGGTTTTCATATCCCCAGGAAATCAATACTTTGCAACCTCAATAGAAATGCAGAAACCTCTCAAAACAGATCCATAAGACATACCTTACTGTATTAAAGAAAATTACAGATGTTTCCACTAATGTCACTATTCTCAAACGGCTTTGTTTCCTATTGACTGGTTGTGTTTTGTAGACAAACTGAATATATTTGCAACTTCTTGCCATCCATACTATTTATTAGTCACACAACAAGGAATTCTTCCTGGAATTTGCTGGTGAACTCGAGAGTATGTTCTAAAGGGATGAAATTAATGATTTTTATTACTACGAAATGCAACCAACCTTTTTCCCACCAATCCTGTTTTCAATGGAAAAGTGCTTCCTGAGGAAAACAAATATAAAATGTACTCCAGAATAAGCAAAATAGAGGCCAGAATACAAACACCAAACAGCAAAAGGCGGAGAAAAACAATCTGCTTACCGATCATCTTTGTTTTTCCTTCTTGAGAATAACTTCGTTTTATATTTCGAAACTGGAAGGGAAGCAATCAAATCTGGGCAAAGGCCTCTGCTATGAGTGCCAACTGCCTCTCCTAACTCGACCAGTTCCTGGAATTCAAAACAATTTCATCAAATGTCAAAAGCCCTAAATTTCAAAATTTCAAGCTCTAATTGAAAATTAACAAAAAAAAGAATTAAAGAAACAAATTACTGCATTCAAAGCCTAGTTACTCTCGTTTCACAATATTCACAACTTAAGTCTAGTTTCTTCTGTTTCACAATATTCATAAGCTCAAGTTGTGAGAAACATTTAAAAAAACAGACAGGCACTCATAACAAATATGTTCCAACTTCCAGGGTATAGTGCTTGGGTACGGAATGCATAAATGATTTTAAAGTCACATCCACCATGCTTTAGTAAAAAAGAAAAGAAACTATTGCTTTCAATCTTTGATTTCTGTATGGATATCGGACAGTAAGTTTATTTCTTCATTTTGTTTTTCTCCTTCCACTTTTCTTTCTTTTTAATTTCTGTGTTAGAAATTCCTATCCATGTCAAGCCAAGGAGGGAAACAACACCGAAAGCAAAAAATTCTTCAAAAACATTAGGGAGATCCATATATCAAAAATGTTTTTGACCAAGGAGATGGACCTCTAAGAGCAAATTAAATAGCTTAAGCCTCTCATAATGTAGTATTCAACCTCTACCTTGAATTAATATGAGCGTTGATTGAATCATGAGAAATATGATGCAATCTTATGAAAGAACAAACACAACCAGAAATCAATAATCCCATTAACCATACAAAGAAAATGCACCACTTTGGAGGTGGGGTCAAACTACCTTATGACAAGTGTACACCTTGGAGAGGAGAGCTCCTCATGAGAACCTACTCTGATGGTTTACATTAGGTTGCTCATGGACTTAGTCCTCTTATTATTGCTGGCCTCCCTTACCTATCTTATATAAAGGAAGGAGCATGTCTTTTTATACATAACTTAGCCACTTGCCATTTGTATCTTCTGGATGTACTTGTTTTGTTGTTTTTGTGTTTGTGCAACATAAGACTTGAAAGGCTTAGGTGAAGACTTAGTGTGATAGGGTTTGTGTCATATAAAATCTACAAAAGACTTGGAGCACAGGGGCTGAAATCTTGGTGTGAACGAGACTTGGGGTTTGTGGCATGAAATAGTAGAGAAGGCTTGAAGCACTTAATGCTAGGCAAGCTTGTGAATCTCCTTGAAGACTTGTCTAATGGACATGGGAGAACCAAGGTGGACATGGTGATGTGCTGCTAGCTTGATGTGGGGCCTTTGGTGTGGCTAGGAGAGCTTAGTGAGATGCCTAGTGAGCATCGGAGGTGTTCTAGTCTTGAAACTTTGTGGAGAGGCTAAAACACATGAGATCTTCAAAACCTAGAAATCGTTTCTGGAAATTCCACCAACAGATGGCTCAATTAGATTATTAGCCGATTTTTAAATATTTCTTGAGTCTAAACTTAGGGAATATGGTTAATTAATCAGTATTAATTGAGATAAGGTGAGAATTCCCTAGAAACTCACATGGATCAATAGAGAATTGATATGGGCCCTTGATTAAGTTCTAATCTTGGCCGTTGGTGCTCCAACATAGGATTATAAAAAGAAGTCAATGGGTAGATGTAGAATACGCTTGTGAGAACCACAAAGTGTTCAATTTCCTTGGAGGGTTCGATTTCCAGATAGCAAGCAGTGTTGGCAGGGTTCGAGCTTCAGTAGGGAAGCGGAGACAGAGAGGGGCAAGCACAGTAATCCGAAGGAAGTTTTCCAAATCCGGAGAGGCAACAGCAAGTGATAGAAGTGATCCATGCAAAAGCAGTGCAAGGATTGCGCAGTGGCTGATCCAAAGCAGTTCGATTTAGATGGGGAGGAAGTCAATTCAGCTTCCAAAGGCCAGGAAAGTCTTCCATAGGGTTGGAGATTCACTTCTAGCAGCAGAGACACGTAAGACGACTTGCTCAAAAGCTGAACTAAGCCACACGTGTGAGAAGCAGTACAAGGATTGTGCAGAGGGCCTACGCAAGGTTTTGGATGGCCAGTTTTTGTGGAGAAGCCAGTGTCGGGATTGCTTGTGGAGTGAGAGAATTTCTTCTCTCTATTTATTTTTGTCAGATACTTCTTGTTTGGATTGCCAGTTGGGCATCCATAGATTGCACTCAGATTTCACTGCTACATAATAATTAAAACCCTCAGCTGTTGCACCGGTTTTCCCAAATTGGGTTTTTCCGAGGACGTTTGTCCAAAAATATCTATGTTAATTATTGTGTTTGCTAGTATTTTCTCAGTTTCCAGCGTTATTTTTCTTCCGCATTTTATTTGTGAAAATCACAGTGTGAATTATTTGATATTTGTCGTAGCAGATAAATTTTTAAATAAATTAAAAATTAAGAAAATAATTTCCAGTTGCTATGATAGATGAAATTTTCACATGGTATCAGAGCGTAAGTGATCAGTCGAAAAACTTGGAAGTGGAGAAGGGAATTTCGTTATTTAGTGGGAGTAGCAGGCCAAAATTCTCAGGAGGTTGCGCAGTACCTAGACAAGAAGATAGAATTGTTGGGCAAGGGTTCAATTTTTTGTAGCAGGGTTGCAGAAAATTCGAGTTGCCCGAAATAGTAATTCCAACAGAGAAAGGAAGCAGCAACAGCTCAGATTTTTGCTAAGTAGATTTCTGGTTGGACGCAGAGGGTTTTGCAACAGTAAAATCAGCGTCGAGTGGAAGAGAAAAGAACACACAACATAGGAAAAATTTCTCTCAGGGGGCTTTGATTTTTAGAAGTTCGATTTTTCCAAGCAGATTGGCTGCAGCTGAGTGTCGACTTCCTCACTCTATAAGGGAGTGCGAAAACCAGAAGCAAAAGCCAAGAAAAAGGAAACAAGGAGTTTTTGACTAGATCAAGATGGCCACGGCGGGGCTTAGAGATCAGGACAGGTTGGAGAGATCCTCTAACTATGTCATCAGGAAGGCTAGGATGTCCTTCCTTCTAGATGAATATGGCCTGAAAGCCTACATAGATAATGTGGTGGCAGTTGCCCATGATACGATCAACTCAAGGAGTACAAAAAAGAAATGGTGAAGGCAAAGAGGTTGATCTTGGATGGAGTCCAAGATCATATAGTCTCACACATAGCTGTTAAAGGTACTGCCAAAGGGATGTGGGATGCTCTCTCCATGCTATATCATGGTTCTTCCGAACAGCGGAAGATGTTTCTCCATGAGAAGCTTAGGAGCATCAAGATGCAGAAGGGTGAAGGCATAGATCCCTTCCTCACGAGGATTCAAGAGGTTCGAGATCAGCGAGCAGTCGTTGGGGAGGCACCCCAACCCACAGAGCTTGTACAATTGGCACTAAACAGTGTCTCAGAGGACTAACAAGTGTTTGCCCAAAGCATACTGGGCAGAGACACTTTGCCTAGTTGGGACAGGATGTGGGCTAATTTGCAGCAGGAGGAGTTGAGGCGGGCTCTGTTAAAGAGTACCATCAGCGGTAGCAGCAGGAAGGGGCCAAAGAGTGAGGAGGACAATGTGGCCCTAGCATCTAAGGGTCCCAGTTAGGGGCTGGGGGAGCAGAAGAAGAAGAAGGAGGACCTGTCAAAGGTCATGTGCTTCAGATGTGGTGAGATCGGTCACTACAGTACTCAGAGTCCTCTCAAGAAGAAGGACAAGTAGGAGAAGCAGGACAAGGCAGCGTCCGCAGAAATTGACAAGTTGTCTTCCAAGTTGGAAGAAGAGTTTGTCATATTTGCAACCTTGCCTCCAAGAGAGAGGTGGGGTGACTTGGAGTTGTAGTCCCAGAGATTGCAAAGATTGGGCAAGGTCCATTAAGGAGTCCACCTCATGGATCATTACCTGGCTACGAGGGCCCGCAATATTCAGTAGCAAGATGGATCAGTCTCAGAGTGCTTCCGGAGTGGCAGTTGCAGACTAGTAGCAGTCTGGTGTTGGGGAGTGCAATGTAGAGTTTCCCGCAGTGCCGAGTCAGCAACAGCACAGATTCTTCAGTGATAGTGCAAAGGCTAGTAGCAATCAAGACTCAGAAGGCAGATGCATCATACTGAACGCAATTAATTCAATATTTTAGATGCTTCTCAGTTACAATTGTTGCAGTTGCAGCAGCAACAGATGAGATGGAGTTGCAGTTCAGATGCAGAGTTGGCAGCAGTATGGCAGTGTCAGCAACAGCACTAATGCAGCATCAGAGTTGCACAGTAGTTTGTGGGCAATGTCCAGACATCAGCAGTGTGACAAAGGGTGCTATAGAAATAGGGTGGTGTAGCAGCAGTAGTGCAGCACTAGAACACCTTCCTCGCTAAGAGGGAGAGTTAGTTTTGTAGCATCGCAGTTGTTCTAGTCTCGAAACCTTGTGGAGAGGCTAAAACACATGAGATCTCCAAAACCCAGAAATCGTTTTTGGAAATTCCATCTAGATATGGTTCAATTAGATTAATAGCCGACTTTTAAATATTTCCTAAGTCTAAACTTAGGGAATATGGTTAATTAATCAATATTCATTGAGATAAGGTGAAAATTCTTTAGAAACTCACACGGATTGACAAAGAATTAATCTAGGCCCTTGATTAAGTTCTAATCTTGGTCGTTGGTGCTCCAACAGAGGATTATAAGAAGTCGTTGATGGGTAGATAGAGAATACGCTTGTGAAAACCACAGAGAGTTCGATTTCCTTGGAGGGTTTGATTTTCCAGATAGTCAGCAGTGCTAGGAGGGTTCGAGCTTCAATAGGGAAGCAGAGACAGAGAGGGGCATGTACAATGATCTCGAGAGTATTTCAACAATGGGGCTTCTTGTCACATGATGAGGTCAGAGTATTTCAACAATTTGAAGGAGAAGGAGTTGGATTTCAACATAGAGCTTGGAGACAATGCCAAGTACAATCCAACTGGTATTGGGAAGGTCAAGTTTCAGAGGGTGTTCGGCTAACCCTTGTTGGTGAAGGACATGTTGTAGGTTCCATGTATGACAAAGATCTGCATCTTGGTTGCTACCTTGGAGGGCAAGAGTTTCACCGTGACCTTTGAGGAGGGTAAAGTGCATATTCGACCCAAGAACTCCAAGACAGCAAAGCTAATAGGGGTCAAGAAGGGCAACTTGTTTCAATTGCAGTTTGAGCCAACACATACATTGGTAAGTTGTAGCAAAGGGCTAAGAGAATTATGGTATAGAAGGATGGCTCATCTTCATCATGGGGCACTTAATGTGCTCAAGGAGATAGTGACGGGGCTGTTAGAACTGAAGGTCGAGCAACATGAAATGTACAATGGTTGTGCACTAGGTAAATATACCAAGACTAGTTTTCCAAGCAGCGACACTTGGTCCAAAGGGATTTCGAATCTAGTACACTTGGATGTGTGTGGGCCCATGTCAACACTATCCTTGAGTGGCTACCAGTATTATGTGGTCTTCATTAACAAATTCTCCAAGAATACCTAGATCTATCCATGAATAATAAGGACGAGGTCTTCAACAAATTCAAGGAGTTCAAGGCTCTAGTTTCGAATCAAACAGGGAGGAAGATCAAGACGCTAAGGTCAAATAATGGAGGTGAGTACACCTTGAATTCCTTCAAGGATTTTTGTGCTCGAGAAGGTATCAAGGAGTTGATTGTTCCATACAACCTTTACAAAATGGGGTTGTAGAACGAAAAAATGGGGCGATAGTTGGAGACGCTAAGGCCATGCTCCATGACCAGGATTTGTTGAGAAATCAATGCTAGTAGAATTAGGGTTTGATTCCTCTTTCTTGATAATTACTTGTGAATTATGTTGGCCTCTTTTACTTCTTTATTAGATTATCTTTCATCAAGCAATTACCAAATTATGTGCATGAAGATCACAAGAACAAGAGACACAAGATATAGGTGCACAGCTAGGGCAAAACCCCAATGAGGTGAAAACCCAATCAAACCTCTTCCTTCAGTAGTTTCACAAGACAAGACAAGATAATCTAAGACTCTTTGACCTAGACATAGACTTCCTTCAATCACCAATTCAGTCCTTCCTTTCCTCTTCAGATAATAACCTTCCAGCAGCAGCTTCGACCTAGAACTTCGATCCTGCAGTAGCAGAATTTTGACCTCATGCAACAAAACTTCGCCTTTCAATGTACTGACCTCCTGCAATTTCCCAGTAACTTCGCACGTGTGAGAGATAGATGACCCAAAACCTTTGATCTTGTCCTTCTTTACGATCCTTCTCCTTCTCCTGCAATTTCGCACTTTTCTACTTCTTCTTCTTGTATATTGAACTTGTGTGAGTGATGCTCCAAATGAATCGAACTACACTTCTATATATAGCCTCTTTTGTGGGTCGAATTTCCCTAATGTAGACTGACTTCATGAGGTAAGGACTGACTTGGAGTGGAGGTGACAAATAACTTATTTGACTCAATAATAATTATTTTTACATGATACAAAAGCCCAAGAAGGGTCTCATAAAATGGACAATGACTCTAATGACTACAGATAAAACCTACATGTCCTCAATGGAGACTTTGACTCAAAAAATGATGACCCAAGCATGAAACCCATGCTTTATAAGTCGTTTAAATAATAATAATAAATTATTTTTCTTTCTTTTAATAAATACATTTCATTATGACTCAAATACAATTATGAAGACCAAACCTAGTTACATTCTTGAACACTCCCTCTTAACTAGGGAGGTATTCATAATCACATATATATACAAGTACATGGAATATCTCAAAACACATGAACTACGAAGAGTTAGGCACACACGGTACCACGGACTAGATTCCTGACCAGGAAAATCTATCTAGTTGGGACTAAGATGGACTAAAGCTTTCATCCACTATAAGTACCATCAGGCTTACTTACTAACCATCAACCCAAGGATCTAGGTGCATAATGCAAGGTCAGAGCTCTATGACCAACACCACCCTCCCTACTTCGAGATCTAGACATTAGTCACATGTAGATGTCCTCCCAGGCAGACACAATGCATCAACACTCCTGATTACTCAAATCGGTAACATGAAATCTCTTCCAAGCATCAGACACATGTAGATGCTTCAACACTTATCATCAACAAAATCAATAACCTCAACCAAACCAAGCAGACTTCTAAGATATTCAAACTTCTTATTAGGAAGAGACTATGTTAACACCTCAACTACCTTTTCGTCATTCGAGACATATTGTAGATTCATGATCCCATCTTGTACCAAACTTCTAATGTAGTCGTACTTGTTGATATGCTTCATCCTTGCATGGAACACGGGATCTTCAGACATCTTGATGTTGCTTTGATTATCACAATTTATCACAGTAGGACTTAGAGGCTTGACAAAAATTTCCTAAATCATACAGCTTCCTTTCCTACTTCGCATGCAGCAACATATTCTACTTCAACACTACTTAAAGCAACAGGATCATGCTTTCTACTTATCCATGAAATCATAGTAGATCCCAAACTAAAACATCCACCTGTAGTTCTCCTTCCATCAGTCTCACTTCCACCCAATCAAAATCTGTGAAACCTACTAATTTGACTTCTTTGTTGTCATACTTTAGGCAGTGATGTATAGTGTCGCGTAGATATCTTAATATATGCTTGGCATCTATCCAATGATCATGACGAGGATCCAACTTAAATTGACTAAGAATGTTTACAGCAAAACATATATCGGGTCTAGTATTTACCAGATTCATCAGAGAACCCACTAACTTACGATAACTAGTAGGATCTACGAGACTTGAGTCAGAGCTTATCAACTTCTTGAGATTGGTGATCATGGGAGTAGTCATGGGCTTGGAATCCATCATACCGAGTTTTTGCAAAAACTTGATTATGTATTTTCCTTGCCCCAGATATATCTCCCCAAGTTTATGCCATACTTCCAATCCTAGGTAATAATGCATAAGTCCCAGATCCTTCATCTCAAATTCCGATGCTAGCCTCTTCTAGCATTCTTGTATCCTTCGCTCCACAACTGTAATAAATAGATCATCCACATATAGTAGAATATTGATTAGTTCATTATCCACCACTTTGATGTAGAGGCTTGGATTAACAGTACTTTTGACGAACCCAATTCTTAGAAGATATGGATCCATTCTTGCATACCATGCCCTAGGAGCTTGCTTCAAGCCATATAGGGCTTTCTTGAGTCTGCAAACATGAGTGTTCTTGCTATTTATTTGAAAGCCTTTAGGTTGTTCAATGTATACATCTTCATCAATGGTTCCATTCAGAAACGTTGTTTTTACAACCACTGATGTATGTTCCATCCCATTGTTGCAACCAACGAAACCAAAGATCTTATAGTAGTATATCTTGTTATAGGTGCAAAGGTTTCTTCATAGTCTATGCCTTCCTTTTGAGAGAAACCCCTTGCAACGAATCTAGCTTTGTAATTGTCTATGCTTCCATCAACAACATGTTTGATTTTGTAAATCCATGACAACCGATTTGTCACTTGGTCTAAGAACGATTTCCCAAACCCCATTCTTCATGATGGATTGATATTATTCTTCCATTCTTCTTGATGCGCAGATTCTTTAGATGTAGTTGGTTCAACTTCTATTAGTTTTTTCATGTATGCAACATATCCTGAGTATATTTTTGGTCTTTTGCTTTCTCTAAAAGTTTTTTTCGCAGCTTCATGTCCTTTGGCATCTTCAAGAGTAGCTTTTAACCAATTTGGCCTCTTCCTTGTGTCGGGTATGATCACAGGTTGAATAGGCTTACTTGGTCCTTCTTCTTCTTGGATTATAGTAGTTTTGTCATGGTGCTCTTCTTCTTCAAATAGCGATACATCTTTGTCATCGGAATCAATAGGAATATACTTGTATCTTTTATAGGCATGATTTTCATCAAATATAACATCCCTCCTTACTTTGATCTGCCTTCCTTCCTTGATATAGATTCTATATGTTTTTGAAGAAAGGTTGTAGCCAACGAAGATCCCTTTAATTCTTGAAAAGTCTAACTTCTTTCGTTTTTCCTTTGGAACATGGATATATGCGGGATACACAAAGATTCGGAGATGGTCCACACATGGCTTCTTTCTTGTGAACGCTTCTTCAAGTGCCATATTCTCAAGAATTCTATGACTTTTATTTTGTATATATACTGTGGTCATTTCTACTTCTCCCCACAGAAAATTTGGTAAGTCTTGATCAAAAATCATTGTTCGTATACATTCTTCAATTATTCTATTTTTCCTTTCTGCAACTCCATTTTGCTCAGGATATTAGGGAATAATGAGCTCCCCCTTAATTCCTGCTTCTTTGCCTATGCAACCATTTCTTTGGAAGTGTATTCCCCACCATTGTCGGATCTCAAAGTCTTTATTCTTCTTTTAGTTAGGGTATCCACTTCAAATCTAAAGTCCTTGAACTTTTCAAATACTTCATCCTTTTTCTTGAGAAGGTAGAGCCATTTCTTTCTAGAGTGATCATCAATGAAGGTCACATAATAAAGATGACCTCCAAGAGATTTGTCAAATATAGGTCCACATACATCTGAATGAATGAGATCCAATATTTTTTAGACCTTGTTTCACTATTTGTAACGAGTTTTCTTGTAATCTTTCCCAAAGCACATCCCTTACATATTCCTTCACAATCTTCTTTGATATTGGGGATGCCATTTACCATTTGATTAAGAGAGTGGATGACCTTATAATGTAAATGTCCATATCTTCTATGCCATAGTTCGATGGTATTGATCTCCATGTGAACTAGGGCATGAGGAGATGGTGTTATGACTCTATATAAGCTTCCTTCATGTACTCCAATAACCCTTGCTTTATCAATACTTGAATCTTTTCCCCATACCAGAACTTTACCATCTACAAAATCAATTCTATCTCCTTTATCTTTCAAACATGAAATTAAAAGCAAATTCTTTTTCAAACCTGGAACATAGAGTATATTGTTGAGATGAAGCTTTGCTCCATTTTCCAGCTTCAATGAAGTTGATCCCAGGCCCTTCACTGCATAATTGTTGTTGTCTCCAACTCCACTGCATGAGAAGATGATTCTTTTGATAGAGTGTGAAGTTGTTTACTTTCTCGTGTCATATGTCTTGAAGCTCCACTATCAATGATCCATGTGTTGTCATCATTGAGTAAACTTGTGAGTGCAGCCAAGAACCCTTTGCTTTTGACCTTATTGGATAAGTTGTAGGTGATCCTTCTAATCCAGCTTCCTACAATAATGAATCCCATTTTCAAGTATCTTATCATAGAGGAAGTAACTTATTTGACTCGATCATAATTCTTTTTACATGATACAAAAGCCCAAGAAGGGTCTCATCAAATGGACAATGACTCCAATGACTCCAAATAAAACCTAAAAGTCCTCAAGCATGAAACCCATGCTTTAATAAGTTATTTAAATAATAATAAAAAACCTTTTTCTTTCTTTTGATAAATACATTTCAATATGACTCAAATACAATTATGAAGACCAAAACTAGTTCCTTTCCTTCTTAGTGGTATAACCCGTCCTCTTGCTGGACATACATTCTTATCGGGTGAAAGGCTGGTGCTTATTCTACTGCAATGCCACCTTGAATTAGGTCATTTCCCATATATCAGGGCATGGGCGGGGGCAAACTTATATCATCATTGAGATAACCATAGATATATCTATAATTGGGTATACATTCTTCAACAAGATTTGCCATGGTTTTTGTGGGCAGAGGACTGCAAAACTGTTGTATACTTGTAGAATAGAAGCCCACACAAAGTGTTGGGCAAACTAACACCAAATGAGGCATTTACAAGGAAGAAACCAGATTTAGGGTGCATTCATATCTTTGGGTGCATTGTGTATTTCCATGTTCCCTAGAGAAAAGGACTAAGTTGGAACCTATAGCATAGAAAGGTATCTTTGTGGGGTACAGCGATACTTCAAAAGCCTATCGTATTTATTCCTGCTCTCAGGAAGATAGTAGTGCACAGGGACGTTAAATTTGAAGAAGAGAGGGTTAGAAGAAGAAGAAGAAGTTATCTTAATGTCCATGAGGCTAAAGATATCCTATGGGGCAGATTGCTTCTCTATCTGGTTCTTGAATTCGGCCCTTTTCCTTTGAAGTTTCATAATAAACACTCCCAGCTTCTCGACAAACCTCTCACTGAATAGATTATCCCAAGAGCTAGCTGCTAAGATCTCTGCATAACTTTCTCTGCTATCTTTGAAGGCCTCACATTATAAAATGAAATTAAGGCTATATGAAGCCCTAATTTTGAAATATCACAATACCATAATCCAAAATGTCCTAAATTTATGAATTAACCCGACAATCTTAAATTACAGGAACCCTAATTTTGGGAATTACCAATTCTTAACAAAATTTATACTCTGAATATATGAAGCCCTAATTCTAACCAAATTAATACTCAGAACTAGATAGTGATATTTTAAAACAGAATTTATCAACTCATGAGTGAGTACTTACCTAAAATTTTCGTATGAAGATGTTTCTGGCCTGTTGTTGCTCCCGCTACCAAACCGTCTTTTTCCAACCAACCTATCTGGGATCAATCTATCCGGTTTCCAAATCTAGAAGACTTCAAAATGGAGGTCTTCTGGCCCCCTGGCCCAGAAGAACAAATAAGACTCAATCTTGCTCTCTGTCTATGACTTCCTCCAAATTTTCTCGTCTAATGAGATACTTTCCTTCCCAAAAAATCCCTCTCGTATGTTTGCAACCTCCCCTTATATTCTCAACATCACCGCTTTTCAACCCTCCACCGCCCTAGCAATGAGGCATGGTTTCTTGCCTCATGTTTGTTACGTGGCTCCTCACGACATTTTTAAAGGGGTTGTCATACTTTATACATTGTCATTCACCACTTAATATCTCGTTCAAGTGATATTTAACCAAGTTAAGAAATACCTTTTATTAAAAAAAAGTTTAATATATTAATAATTTATACCCTTTCTAAAGTTTAATATTTGGTTAAGACTTATATGGTGGGTTCTTTTATAATAATGTAGTTTCTCTTTTTTTTCTTTTAATAGATAATTCCTTCCCTTTTTAAATTTAATAATTCAATTTAGACCTTGTAGATTTATATAGTTAGCTCTTTTCATTTGATATATAATATATAATTCCTTTTAATTAATCAAATCCCTTGTATTTATATATTTTTGAATATTGTAGTAATTATGATGGTGGTATAACAAATACTCCACAACATATATTCATTAGATTCTAGTACGTTGGCATTAGCTTACCATTTTGATAATTAATTCATTGCCTTATACTTGTGCCTTTTCCATAATTAGTTAGTATGCATACTAGTACAACACATGTGATACATTCATATGTTGTTATCATATACATGTCTCGTATGCATGCTAATATTTCTATGTCCCTGATAACTCAAGGTGGGTCATTACAGGCTATTTGGAAGTCTGGCAACATGAGTTCTTCTACAGTTGAGGTTCAGGAGGAGCAAAGACCAAAGGTTGAGTTAGCACAAATTCCTCATAGTATAGTCATGCATGTTGGAAAGCAGAGCGGGTAAGAACAGCAAGGAGATCAAAATGAGGAACAAGGGATTCCTCACACCCAACCTCAGACTCCAAGCACAGCGAGCAAGTAGACCAAGTGGGCAAAGCAGACACTAAGAGAGGCCTAGGAGTATGATAGTGCTCTAAGATATTCAGCCAGACAAAGCAAGACGCCTCAACGTTATTTCAGCTATATATCGTTGATGAGTGAATTGATTGAGGCTAAACCTACAAGCTTTTAGGAGGCATCCAAGCATTAGGTGTGAATGGATGCCATGGTGAAAGAATATTTTTCTATAGTGAAGAACAGCGTATGGGAGGTTGTGCCACTGCTAGTGAGAAAGTCAGTGGTTGGCCCCATATTGGTGCACAAGATCAAGCATATTGCAAACGGTAGTGTGGAAGAGTTCAAATCATGTTTTGTGGTTAAGGACTTTTTGCATAAGGAAGGGAATGATTATGACGATACCTTTGCTCCAAGTGCCAAATACTCATCAATCAAGGCTATCAATTCTAGAGTAGCACAGATGATGGAGGATTCACCAAATGGATGTGAAGACAGCCTTCCTCAATCGCATTGTTGAGGAAGAGATCTACATAGAACAACTAAAGGGTTCTGAGGTGCAGGGGAGGGATTCCCAGGTGTGAAGGTTGAGAAGAGCACTATGTGCGCTCAAGAAAGCTCCCATAGTGTGGGCTTCACTAAGAGTGAGGCAGACCCGAACCTGTACTACATTCAAGTGAAGGGTGAGCCTCTCATATTGGTGTTGTATGTTGATGACTTGTTTCTCACAAGGTATGAGGAGCTCATAACGCACTATAAGCGAGATCTCGCAGAAGAGTTTGAGATGAAGGATTTGGGGTTGATACAACACTTTTTAGGGTTGAAGGTGTGGCAGAGAGAGGGAGAGATTTTCCTTGGACAAAGGAAATACACAGCTGGGATCTTGAAGCGTTTCAGGATGGAGGACTACAGACCTATGGCTATGCCACTTGTGACCAACTAGAAGAAGATTGATACTTCCAAATCAAAGGCAGTGGACCCCACCTTGTATAGACAATTGATTGGCTCTCTCATCTATTTGGTCAACGCTAAGCCAGACATTTGTTTTGCAGTCAACACACTCAGTCAATTTATGGTAGAGCCTAAGCGAGTGCGTTGGGTAGCTGCAAAGCATGTTTTGAGATATCTCTGAGGCACAATTGAGTATGGGTTGAGGTACACTCAATAGGATGGATTGAAGATGGAGGGGTACACCGAAGTGGATTGGGTAGGTAATACAGGTGAGAGGAAGAGAACTTCTGGGTGCAGTTTTGGTTTGGATCTAGAGTAGTCTCTTGGTACAGTTGGAAACAGAGGTCAGTTGCACTAAGATCTGCAAAGGTTGAGTACATGGCTGCTAGGATGGTGGCATGAGAGGCTATTTAACTTTGAAAACTCCTTGTTGGGCGTTTTGATCGGGGGCTAGATTCGACTATCATTCACTGTGATAATCAGAGTTATATTAAACTCTAAGAGTCTAGTATTCCATGACAAGTTGAAGCATATTGAGATTAAGTACCACTTCATTAAAGATTGTGTGCAGAAGGGGATAGTAAAGCTGCACTACATTCCCACAGACAAGCAAGTAGCAGACATCCTGATGAAAGCCCGGATGAAGGGAAAATTTGTGTTCTTCAGGGATAAGTTGGGTGTTGTGCAAAACACCTCCCTCACTAAGAGGGAGTGTTGAGATTGTGGCTTGGAAGGTGATTCTGCATGGATCAGGGCCATGACATGTAGTGCATTACGATGATTATATCCTACTGTAGTTAAATAATGAATTTTCCAAGTCAATACTTTAGACGACAATTTAATTTAATTGTTGCTACCTTTTTATAAAAGGGAAAATAAGTCAACAACAAATTAATTCATAGTTCTTGATCTCAGTGAGTCGAGATCTAATCTCAACCGTTGAGATTATGGATTGTGCTTGAGTTTAGAGTTTGATCCTTTTAATACAAGGTTCGAGCCAAAGGAGAGATACAATTTTGACTGGCACGAGTTGGGATTCAAAGGGCACAATATTTGGCAGCGAAAGCGAGAAAAGGCTAGATTGAGCTAGCTAGAGCAAGATCAGGGCAAGCAAGATCAACAGGGAGGTCAAGTTTTCTCTTTGGCCGAGAGGCCAAGTTTCTATGTACTTAGAAGTTTTCAGTTGGGCCACGCGTGTGGATCGTACAAGAGCCAAGTGAGAGAGAGAGGGCTAAGATCTCTTGCTAGGTAATTGCCAAAGCAAATTCTTATGTAACTGCTATAAGAAAATATTTCTCCTAAAGCTAAATAAGAATCCCAATGTTTGTTGGTTTTCCCCAAACTGGGGTTTCTAGGGTGTATCTATGTTATTCTCTGCTACATGTGATTGCATGTGATTTGTGTTGGGTATTTTTTCTTATATTGTTTATTTGGTTAAAAACCTAGAATATTTATTGTTACAAATCAGATCAAAAAGCATTTTTTATTTCAGATCTGTGATTATTTGTTGAGACGGTAAATTTGTAATTGTGTTTAAAGAAATTAAGATATTTCAATTGTCATGTGCCTAGGAGAGGCACTTGACCTGTGCTAGGTAGTTGGGTGTGAAACTCGTGTACACTTAGGAGAAAAAAGGTCTTGAGAAACAATCTCTCAACCATCCACACAAGTGACACAAATTCAATGGTTAGCTACCTAGGGATGATCACAGAGTTGAGAAAATAGCTGGTTGCAATTGGGACAAATGTGGAGGATGAGGAGTCAGTGTTAATTGCTTTGAATGTGTTTATTTCATCCTCAAAAACCTTTTTCCAAGGTATTTATGCTAAATAGAAGCTATCATCTTTTGAGAACCTTTCTGATGAGTTTGTACAAGAAAAGAGAAGCTTAGAATCCAATTTAGTTAAGCAAAGTGAAGAAGAAGACATAGTCCTCGTCAAGAGGATGATGAAGGGGAGCAAGAAAGGACCCATGAAGAAGGAAGAATCAAGCCAGGTAAGAAGTTCGAGTCATTTAACGTGCTTCGGGTTTCACCGAAAAGGTCATTGTTGCAGCCAATATCCAGAGAAGAAGAAAGGGAAGGCCAAGCAACCAAGACAAGTACTATATAGTTGGATTAGACAAGTTAAAATCAAAGGTTGAGACCACCTCCATGGTTTCTTGCTTATCTACTTTAAAAACAATAGGTTAAGCCACTTCATCACACCTTTGAATTTCTAGATACATCTAGTTAATACCAACAATATACTAGGAGAGTCCAATAGGTCCACTCATTGGTTGGTTTGACCAAAGTAGTCGATTAGTGCGCAAAATAAGGTAGAATTCAAGTGTATTGTGCACCCTAACCAATCTAAGTTGACTTCATCTTCCTCACTTCAAGGGAGTTTGTTACATATTGATACTATATAAGATGGCCTTATGGGTCGAACTATAAGTGTGAAATTATATAATGTGCAGTATGTGTAGTGTATGGAAATATTTTGGTTTCTTATGCTTCTATATATGTTGAATTATGCTCACTTGTGCTCAAGTGTTGTAACAATGTCTTTAGACACTACCTCTTCTAGGAATGCCTAAATCTATTAGATTTCCTTAAAACCCAGTCACTGATTTGTAATTATCTAAAAGAGTAAAACTATAAATACAAACAACAGTTGTTTCAGAAATTTAAATTTGCAAATACACTATGTTTTCTAACTTAGCATACACGACAGAAATTAATAATAAATCAGAAGAAAAACACATTCAGCACATAGAACACAAGATATACCGAGAGAACCCCAACTTCGAAGAAAACCTACAAACTTTGTGTCTCTTTTATTATCTTTAGAAAAAAGCCAATCTTCAGAAAATTTATAGCAAGTGAAATGCTTCCCTTTCACCACAGGAAAAAAACTCATTAGCTTCCAAGATAAATCAATCTCCCTTCTACACACTCGCTCTGCCAAATGGTTGTGAGATCGGCCTATCTACACCCTATACGAATGAGCAACTCTTTCTATCTGCGCACACGTGCAAGATGAAGGGTTGCGCTAATGTTGTCTGAGTTAGAGCAACTCTGCCCTCACTCGAACCCTCCCTCTTGGTCGTTGAAACTCTGCGATCTGTTGAAACCCTAGTCTATCCCTTTGTTGGGCTAACACACATTGCTTGTGCTCTTCGAACTTACTACTTACTCGCTCTATCTCCTTATAATTTCGACCTAAATCCCTACTTCTCTCTCAACAACTCAGATTAGATCTTGATGAAGGGGTGACATTAAATCCTAAGTTAACTTGGGATTTTTAAATTTTTACTAAGTCCAACTTTAGGAAATAGTTAAATAAAGTAATATTATGCTAAAGTGGTTATCTTCTAAGTCCATCTGATAGCCTTAACACCTGGGCAAGGAGAACCCTTACTTCTCTAATACAATCAACAATCTCTCCAATATACCTAATTCCCTAGTTCTCCAACATTTACCAACACTATGTCTGGCGTTGGATAATATGTCGAGAGTGATGCATAAAGACATACGACTTATGACAGGAAGACCTTCAACATGTTTCATGAGAAAGAGGGAGGAATGTGATTGGAGTAGGCCTATGATGGCACTTATCTTGTGAAGAGATAAGACTCCATATCTTTCTAGGTGCCTTCAAGTGATGTTCTTGAGTTTAGTATCTTGCGTGATGGATCTACATTGTGTGGCCAATTTTGATGCTCAAAAGGTCATCAGGTCATCATTACAAATCGAACCATGTTGTAGCCAAAGGGGGTTTAAGTCTGAGGTCTTTACAAAATCCAAGCAACTCTAGTGAAGCATGTTGTTTTAGCAAATAATGATGACAAGTTGTGTGATATTTCCAAAGCTTATATGATCTACATTCCAACACAACGAAAGACTATGGTGAGTCAAGATGTGACTAAAGTTTGATGACAATGTATGGTCCTCAACATCACAAGTATCTCGTTTAGTGATTAAAGGGAGTGAGAAGGTTGTTGTTCCAATTCTGATCTAGGGGTAAAATAAGGGTCATATCCATATTCAAGCAAAGGGAAGGATACACCCTTAGCCTCTACTTCAACTTGTCGAAAGTCGAGATGTTTTACTCGGACATTGTAGGATGTACATGAGCATGTAGGAGCGCCCAAATCTTAAAGGAGATATGATAACCATGCTGCAGTGACTTCTTCAATTAGTGATCCTCACAATTATTCAGAGAGGTGTTGAGTGACGCCTCAGTGATGTTTAGAGCATCAACAATTGAAGTAGGTATTCAAACTTATTTGAACTAGATCATTCTCTACTACCGTATCACCAAATGTAGCTAGTTAATTTGTCAATTGTGTGATCTTCATTAGATAGGTAACTACCATATCACTCTTGCTCATTCAGGTACTAGATAATTTGTTCTTCAAGACCATTCTCCTAAAAATGTTCTCACTATTACAGGGTGACTGGGGTAGTGTGCATTTCTCTAGGTAAATAGGGTAGTTTGCATTTCTCTAGCTAACTTCTTCTCTGCAATGTGAGGGCTTAAATGATCCTTCATTGAATCTAGAATTATTCACATAACTTTGACTATTTTCATATTGTGCTCGGCCAAATCCTTGGGATCCAAGGGAGATACAACCTCCTTCTCCACGAAGTACCACAATTCAACATCTTCCAAGAGATTTTGCAGCCTGCAATTCCTTGGAAGAAAGTTGGAAGTTCCCTCCAACATGTGACAATCTTGAACACTGTGACTAGTCATCATTGTGTCGCTTCAAAGGAGCACGAAAAACAAATCAGAATATGATCAAACACAACCATCCAATTATTGGAATATCCTAGGCATCTCGCCCCTCAAACCTTTGTTTCAGAATTGCTTTACTTAGTGAAGCTCATGCATTACACCCCTGAAACCCTCCCACGACTCCCTCTTAAAAATTGCAATCCTATCAATACACAAATTCCTGGAAAGTTTAGCAAACTTGCTCAAATCCCATGTTAAATTTTTGATATGGCAAGCAGATTCAATATTCAAATAACAACCCTAAAACCATAGGTAACTTTTAAGCTTGAAACATATGAAAACAACAACCTCTGAATACTCAAATCTACAAAAACAAACTGCAACTAAGACACACATTTCAATTCCCAATCACATCTATCTTCTATTGAGCATGGAAATAAGAAAATACATTATAATAGCTCAAATCCAAAAATCTCACTAACCAACATAGTGGTGTGCCCTGCATTTCTTTATAGAATAGGAAGTAGATGGAAGATGCAATGTATTTGAACACATGCGAGAAGCGCTTAGTTTCATTGTGTCAAACCCTAACCCTAATCTGATCACCTAGTGTGCCCTCCTACATGGACATAACTGTTAAAAATGAAGCACTTCCATTGTAGATGAGTAAGTCAAAGCATGCAGTAACTCAACCTCTGAACTAGATATAAACCACTGCATGCAACCTAGGGAATTGCTCCCCTCTTGGAATAAAACCTTCTCATGCAATGCACCCTAGGTAGTCTAGGGATTTGCATCCTATCTAAGAATAGATCACGCGTGCAATCGAACAATTCAACTAAAGTAAAAACTGAATTGATGACTAATAAATGAAAAATTAGAATTGGTAATTTCAAAGTAGCATGTAAACAGGAATTAACTAAAGCTGGAAAAACTTGAAATATACTAAGATTGGTGCATGCAAGCACCCTTTTCTCCTACATAACTACAAGTCCTCCATAGTGCAAACTATTGTTGTGCCATCTCTTTACAAGGACTGTTGCACAGACCTTGATATGACCTCTGCTAAAGCATGTCATTGTTGAAAGGATCTGCATCATTGTTGTGCCATGTTGTAGAATATTGTCTGAGCAACAACGAAGAACTCTAACAGCCTAGAGAGTGCACTGCTTGGATTTTTTTGTCAACATATGACACACATGGAGAAGGAGCAATGGAGCTTAGGAGCTTCTCTTGGAGAGCCTACAACCTTGTGATGAGAAGTGCTTGACATGTGGAGCCTTAGCTTGGAGAGTACAACACTTGGAAGATAGAGTCCAACCACCTTGCAACACATGTACAGCTTAGAGAAGAGCTCTCCTCATGTGGACCTACTCTCTTGACCTAGATAAGGTTTGCTGGTAGACTTTAGTCCAGTTTCTATTGTTGGCTTCCCTCACCTATCTTATATAAAGGGACGAGAGTGTCTTTGTATGCATAACTTAGTAACCAGATCATTTGTAGCTTCTTGATGTACTTGTGAATTAAAAGGAATAGGTGATGATATTTTGCATTCAAGTAGGGGAACATAGAAACCATATGTGAATCAATAGAAGGGCATTATCAACAGCAAATAGATAGTCATGTTTCATATTGAGGAGTGAAAGATATTGCTATAGATCAAGAAAGCGTACTAAAATCAATGAAGACGCTTGGAAGAGATGGTAGAATTGTTCAGGTGTTGATACCACCTTCAACATACCATGCTTGATGGCAAAGTTTACGCCATAATAAATTCAAAGAGGTGGTGAGACAACTTTGGAGCATTGGATATATTAACAAGTTGAGCCAAATAATGTGAAATTTGGATAGACAATGAATTTAATACGACACTAATAAGAACAATTTTGCAATAATTGGCATAGTAGTCACAAATAACATCACGCCACATGCAATGCAAAGCCCTCTCAAGAAGCTCAAGATACATGGAAAAATTTTATAAGTCATCCTATGAAACCAAGGTATTCCATTTGAAAAACCAATTGTATAATCTAAGGATGCCAAAAAGTGACTCAGTCATAAATCATCTCACTGTACACAAAAATTCAAGAGACCAAGTCATTGTCGTGTGCGCAAACCTAGGGAACAAGAATCTCACCTCTATAACCTTTAACAATCTGCCTTGATCTTTTCAAGTGTTTGTGGGTGTAAAACATCTCATCTTATCAACTGAAGTTTCCCTTAACATTTGACAAGCTAGGAGGATTGGCATCGTAGGAGGAGCAAACGAATTGCTCAATGATGAAAGCAGTTTCAAACATTCCTTTGCACCAAAACATAAGCGAAAAGGAAGGCAATGTTTTAACCAAAAAATAGACAGGAGAAGCAAATATAAAGCAATTTCAAGCATGAAGATTAAACAAGAGTTCATTTCAACTCAGGTAACAATGAGTTTTATTATTGTGGAAAACTCAATCACTATTAGGATTGTAAGAAACAAAAAAGTGTCCATTTTCTCATTCAAAGCCTAAAGGCATTCAAGAAATTTTGTCAAAAAGGAACCTGCTAACAATAGTGATAGTTAAGAAGAAAAGAGATTATATGCTTTTTATTACTCCATTAGTGGCTAAAATACATCTAAGTAGCCTGGTATATAAATTTCAGGGCCAAAACAAACATGATATGCAAAAGGGTGTGGTTTGCCTCATCGGATGATAATGAAATCCAAGGAAAGAAAAATGCTTTAGGACATGATCAGGTAAACATACTCAAAGGCCAAGAAATAACCCTAATAAGGATGCCTAATGTAGGTGTCAAAGATGTGCATGATATGTTAAAGATGCGCATGATATGAGAACAAAGAACCCTTGAAAGAATTCCTAGTCATCATATGTGACATTATACAAAAGGATTGCAAACATGCTCACAACACATAGAAAACACAAGATGTTCCTACCTACACTATATAGTTGTTTTTATTCATACGTTACACATGACATAGCCACTATAAAAGAGAAATCATAGACTATAAGAATGGAGACAGTGGAAACTTTGTGCAACACAATCCTACAAGGGTTGTGTAGCCAAAGCTCATTACAATGAGCTCCAAAGTTGTCAAAAGCACAAACTATCATGAGCATAATCTACTTAGAAGAGCTACTAGTCTTGCATTGCTCATATTTATAGACAAAAATCTAATTACAATGGTTTTGGCAGTTGTGAAAGGGGATGCCATAATGCATGACGGTTCAAATCCTTGTCAAACAATTTGATGATAACCGAACCAGGGGGTTTGTCAATTTTGATCCCCTTATGGCTTCAACTCCGAAAGTTTTGTGGGTTATAGGCCCACGAATTTTGATTCTCTTGCCTTTATTGTGCAACAACGAACTCGCAATCTTAGAATCCCCAAATTTCTTCCACGTTAGCGTTGTCTAACAAACTGACAACGTTCATTTCAACCTCGATTAAACCAACACACACAAGG
This sequence comes from Pinus albicaulis, assembly GCA_034641835.2. Lineage (NCBI taxonomy): Eukaryota > Viridiplantae > Streptophyta > Pinopsida > Pinales > Pinaceae > Pinus > Pinus albicaulis. The sequence continues at coordinate 362,708,329 of CM076581.1, forward strand.
ACGCATTCGGCGTGACCAAGTCAACTCCACTTAACTCTGCGAGCATACTTCCTTGTGGTCTGACTGCACCAGGGCCCAACCACGTAGGTCCCACCTGAGGTCAAGGGTCAGGACTGGCTCCCTTCCATTTTTTTCCAACAACTAGCTAACCACGTCAAGGCTCGACCAGTCGGGTCCCAACCAAAGTCAAGGGTCGGACTTCTCAGATTTGGTCTCTGCGCCAACGTTCTCTCCTATTTTCCCTAGTGCTGGGCGTGACTAGCCGATTATACCCCACCCAAGTCGAAGGTCAAGTTGGACTACTCTTTTCTTTTACACGATTTCCATTAAAGCCCAAACACCTGAAAGAAATTACTCATGGAAACCATTGTGCCCTCTTTGGATCAACTAAGACTTGCCAGTGTTCAAGCATTGTCCTCCATGCTCTTAGTCACGCGTTGATTGTATGACATTCCCTTGGTTCCACTCTAGGAACAAAGATCAAGGGAACAAGGTCTATACATATTTAAATACCACATAACAACACGCATGGACTCAAACACACAAGGACACTATTAAAAAAAAACATGATCTCATATTGTGGCCTCTCAAGGCTGAATTCAAAAGTAAACAAAATTACTCATTATAACCTCTTCGGGCTTGGCGTTGCTTGGCTTGGTTTTATAATTAATTGGTTTCCCCTAACACACTCGCAAGCAACTCATTTAAAGAAGAAAACCTAACATAACAAGGAATCTCGTTCCTACCAACTCCCATGCTTGAAAATTTTCATGATCTCCTAATCATGTGCTTCATTGTTGCATCTTGTCCATCTTCACCATCTCAGTCTTCTTTTTTGCATGTATCACTAAGTGATCTACCACCATGCCTCACTGGCACGTCACTGGCTCTCCTCCTCTGGCTCGGACTTTTGGCATCTTGGTTCGCCTCCCCTTGAACCTCTCGACCTTCCTCTGCTTGCTTGGTTGTTGCACACCTTCGACAATTCTACCCACAACCGCAGTTGTGGAATTGTCCTCTTGCAGGAAATCTTCACCTTTTTCTTGCGCTTTGATACCACTTGATGAAAACCGAACCACGGGGGTTTATCAATTTCAATCCCCTAGTGGTTTCAACTTCGGAAGTCCTGTGGGTTATGGGCCCACGAATTTTACTTCTCACACCTTTATTGTGCAACAACAAACTCATGATCTTCTAATCCCCAAATTTCTTCCACGTTGCCACTATCTAACAAACAGACAACCCTCATTTCAACCTCCATTAAGCCAACACCCATAGGGACGCGTTCGACTTGACCAGGTCAACTCCGCTTAACTCTATGAGCCCACTTCCTTGTGGTATGACTGCACCAAGTCCCGATCTCGTAGGTCCCACCTGAGGTCGAGGGGCCAAGACTAGCTCCCTTTCATTTTTTTCCAGCAACTAGTCGACCACGTCAAGGCCCGACCAGTCGGGTCCTAACCAAAGTCGGGGGTCGAACTTCTCCTCCAATTTGGTCTTTGCACCAGCATTCTCTCATTTTCCCCCTAGTGCAAGGTCCGACAAGCCGACTAAGCCCTACCCAAGTTGAAGGTCGGGTTAGACATCTCTTTTCTTTTACGCAATTTCCATTAAAGCTCAAATGCTAGAAAGAAATTACACACGGCAACGTGCCCTCTCCGGTCTGACTAAGACTTAGCAGTGTTTGGGAATTATCCTCCATGCTCTTAATCGCGCATCAATTGTATGGTATTCCCTTGGATCCACTCTGAGCTCAACTCCTCACTAACAAGGCACGACAAAGATCGATGGAACAAAGTTTGTACGCATTTAAATACCACATAAACACACACATGGGCTCAAACACACAGGAACACTATTAAAAAAAACATGATCTCATATTATGGCCTCTCAGGGCTGAATTCAAAAGTAAACAAAATTACTCATTACGCCCTCTTTAGGCCTAGCACTGCTCGATCTGGTTTTACAATCAATTGGCCGCCCCTGACACACTTACAGGCAGCTCATTTAAAGAAGCAAAACCTAACAAAACGAGGAATCTTGTTCTTGACAACTCATGCCTTCTAGAGGCTTACAAAATTAATTAAAAATTACAATAAGACGAGGAAATCATGTCCTTTATCCCTAGCTACCACGATGCCCTTTCTAGAAGAATCTTGAAACCAATTTCGTTTTCAGGTGGGTCGATGCTCTTGCATCACAATTCAGCTTCCTACCAATGTTGAATCCAGGGATGAGTCACAATAACAAAGCTTGTTGAAGATTATAAGATGTCAAAACTCAAAAGCTAAACTTTGTTGGTCATGTTGCTACACGTTCCTACTTGATGAAGGCAAGAGTGTTATTATGGGATCAATCATGGTCATGTCAGATGCTTGACATCAAGTTCTCTTATTAGAAATGTTTTGACTCATTGATATTGTTTCATAATTGCGTCCAATGCTAGATGTCGAGATTGTCTTCGACTCAACCAAACATTGTTCTTGTGTCCTAATCATCCAACCCCCTTAGAGCAATGGGGCTTGTTAACTCTCCTTGCCGCCTACACCTACCTACTAGTTAGTGAGAAAAGTCTTTAACCCCACAAGGTGTGGTTGGTGGCAAGGAACTCAGAAGGGGTTGTCACTTTAATCCCAACTCTCTTTGTTTAAGCTATCTCCTAGGTTAGCTATGGGGGGTGGTCCTTAAAAGAAAACTAAGTTAAAGATGTGAGGTTTCTAGGAGAATTGTTAGAGTTAAATATATTACCTCTTAAGATTTATAAGCAAAAAGTGTTATGAGCAATAACCATCAATACATCATTTATGTAAGCATAAAACATATGAAAACCAGTGCCTTCAAAGTATTGCTCTTTGAAATGAAAACGTATTTGCTTAAATGAAGTAAAATGCTTTCAAATGGAAAGAAAAAGTAATCCAAACAAGAAAATGTTAGCACAATGTATTGTAAATGCTTTCAAGATAAATAGATTTATGAATCTAAGCATGTGAAACTATGTTGTTCAAAATGAAACAATTAGTGATCTATTTATGAGAATGTAAATGAGATGATAGAAAAAATCAAATGTTAGACTAAGATAACAACATGCAATTAACCTTGCAACATGAAATAAGAGTACTTGAAAAGAAAATGAGACTCATTAACCGTTCATGAACATGATGATCATTAAACATGAAAGGGAGCTTGCTAAAGTAAACAATGTTCCAAGTACAAGAAAATTAAACTAAACTTGTTGCAAAATAGATTACAATACTTGCATGAAAGGAAATGCTTCTTGAAAATAGGAAATGATGTTGCAAAACCTAACAAAACGAGGAATCTTGTTCTTGACAACTCATGCCTTCTAGAGGCTTACAAAATTAATTAAAAATTACAATAAGACGAGGAAATCATGTCCTTTATCCCTAGCTACCACGATGCCCTTTCTGGAAGAATCTTGAAACCAATTTCGTTTTCGGGTGGGTCGATGCTCTTGCATCACAATTAAGCTTCCTACCAATGTTGAATCCAGGGATGAGTCACAATAACAAAGCTTGTTGAAGATTATAGGATGTCAAGACTCAAAAGCTAAACTTTGTTGGTCATGTTGCTACACGTTCCTACTTTATGAAGCCAAGAGTGTTATTGTGGGATCAATCATGTTCATGTCAGATGCTTGACATCAAGTTCTCTTATCAAAAATGTTTTGACTCATTGATATTGTTTCATAATTGGGTCCAATGCTAGATGTCGAGATTGTCTTCGACTCAACCAAACATTTTTCTTGTGTCCTAATCATCCAACCCCCTTAGAGCAATGGGGCTTGTTAACTCTCCTTGCCGCCTACACCTACCTACTAGTTAGTGAGAAAAGTCTTTAACCCCACAAGGTGTGGTTGGTGGCAAGGAACTCAAAAGGGGTTGTCACTTTAATCCCAACTCTCTCTGTTTAAGCTATCTCCTAGGTTAGCTATGGGGATGGTCTTTAAAGGAAAACTAAGTTAAAGATGTGAGGTTTCTAGGAGAATTGTTAGAGTTAAATAGATTACCTCTTAATATTTATAAGCAAAAAGTGTTATGAGCAATAACCATCAATACATCATTTATGTAAGCATAAAACATATGAAAACCAGTGCCTTCAAAGTATTGCTCTTTGAAATGAAAACATATTTGCTTAAATGAAGTAAAATGCTTCCAAATGGAAAGAAAAAGTAATCCTGAAAAGTGAAACAAGAAAATGTTAGCACAATGTATTGTAAATGCTTTCAAGATAAATAAATTTATGAATCCAAGCATGTGAAACTATCTTGTTCAAAATGAAACAATTAGTGATCTATTTATGAGAATGTAAATGAGATGATAGAAAAAATCAAATGTTAGACTAAGATAACAACATGCAATTAGCCTTGCAACATGAAATAAGAGTACTTGAAAAGAAAATGAGACTCATTAACCATTCATGAACATGATGATCATTAAACATGAAAGGGAGCTTGCTAAAGTAAACAATGTTCCAAGTACAAGAAAATTAAACAAAACTTGTTGCAAAATAGATTACAATACTTGCATGAAAGGAAATGCTTCTTGAAAATAGGAAATGATGTTGCATATGAGACTCTAAACCATCAAGAAAGCAAAAATTTAGAACTTGCAAGTAAGGTACATGTGATGAAAAATGCTCTTGGTTTATTAATTAGTTCTAAAGCAAGGTTATAATTCAACTCTTCATTTGATGCTCTAATCTTTTTGCAAACTAATATTTGTTCAAGTGTGTAGGGAAGATCTATTTGTAAAGTGTGTAGGGAAGATCTATTTGTATTGTGTGTAGGAAATCCATCTGGGCATGGGAGAAGTCTCACATAGACCAAGTCACTCATAGATTCAAAGCGATCCAAGACTCAACTATTTTCAACCCCAAGTCTTTCATCAAAGGAAGACCAAAAGGGAGTTTTCTCGTTCTCTAGCTACTTGATCATCTACTTCATTTAAAATTTAAAATACTTCTCTTTAGAGCTTCCAAAGTTATACAAGCTATTTCAAGAGCAATTTCTAAGTTGGACAACTATGGGAGTTCACTCCCATTACTTGAGCTAGCATTTTGTACATTAGTTTGTAATAATATCTTGTTTTATTTTACTTTATTTTATGCTAATAATTGATTTTGTTTTGAAAGCCTATAGGTTTGAGCTTTGGACAACGAAGAGTTTGAAGAGGAGGTGTCAGAAAACTACTAATAATCTTGCATGCAGGACCTTCCATGAACTCAAGGACTGATTTTGTAAGGAGGTTTTGAGCTCTATAGGGGCAGCAGCAAGTTATCTAGGCCATGGGCCTTTGAGATTTGCAAACTTTCTGATTTAGAGGGTTTTTCCATTTACTTTCGTTGTCTTACTCGGGGGGGAGGGGATTCTGGTTTTTCCAAGCTCTTATATTTGTAAAGATCTCTTTTCATTTCTTGGGCAGCCTTCTTAGAGGCATCTTTTCTGATCATTGTAATCACTAATAAAATAAAGTTCTTTGCTTAAGGGAGCTTGGGAAATTTTCCCATGGCATCCCCCTTCCTCAGTTGAAGAGGAAGGACCTTTTTGTGGGTGGATTGAATTTGTTTATAGTTTCTTTTATGCTTAAGTCCATCACATGCATGCTTAAAATTAACAACATATTCACTCAACATTTCATTCACTAAATCTTGTGTCTAAAAAATCTAACATGTATAAGTTCCAAAATTTGCAAACTTGAGCAAATCTCTTTTATTTGTGAACGATTTATATTATGGGCAAGTTTTAATTGTTTCTTGGTTATTTAGGCACGTGTTTCATTGTTTGGTCCATTTATGCCACATATTTTGGTAACTATTGGAGCATTATCTCTCACTTGAAACAATTGTATCATAAACTCACTTAACTTGCCTACTTTCATTTATTGGTGCAACACATATGAGCTTATTTCCATTCTTGTTTCTCAAGTTTAATTTGTTATTGCAATGAGCACAATCTCATTTTCTTTTGAAACATTGCTTGTAGCAATTTAATTGGGACAATCAACACTCACTAAAATTTTACCCCCAATATAAGTTGGTTGAATAGACATATTAGGGACCCTCTACTCCTCTATTGACTCCTCACTGTGGGATCCATACCTTTGGGCGAGGGTGAGGTTTGAGGATTGAAGAGTTCATTTGCAATCTTGTTGTAGAGGTAACTAATAATAAAATTAACCAAGAGCATTATCTATCATATTTACTTTACTTGTCTCCTGATGACCTTGAGTTTTTCATATGCAAAGTTTATTCCAAAAGCAAGTATTGTAATTCTCTTAACAAGTGCTTTCTTTTTATGTTTCAAGTCTAATTTCACATTTGGCATTTCTTTGTTCACATTTTCCAAGCTAATTACTAATTGTAGAGTTTTGGCAAAATATGTTTCAATGTTTTGATTCCCAAATTTGATTATCTCAAAAGCATTTTCTATATCTTGTGCTAGCAATCTTTTCTTTGCATTTCAAGGCTACTTTGCTTTCACTTTTTGAGAGCATTACATTTTACTTCTTGAGCAAATATATATATATATATATATATATATATATATATATATATATATATATCTTTCAAATGTTGAGCAAATTTTGTATAAGGCACTGGTTTATGGTTTTATCATGCTAATGATTGTCATTATTATTTCAAGTTGCTCAGATCATATTTGCTCATAAATCCTTAAAAGTAATCCATTTTCACAATAACACTCTCCTAGAACCTCACATCCTTTTAACTTAGTTTCTTCACTTTAGGGACCACCCCCCTTAGCTGACCTAGAAGAGAGCTAAAACAGAGCGAGTCGAGATCAGTGTGGCAGCCCCTTCTCTGAGATCCTTGCCACCAACCACACCTTGTGGAGTTGAAGGCTTTTTCCACTGACTTGTAGGTAGGTGTAGGCGGCAAGGAGCGATAACAAGGCTGATTGTGGGTTATATAGTCATAAAATCTACCTCTTGATCTAGTTGAGGGTAAACCATTTAGTTAAACAAGATATTGCATATCCTTAATATATTCAAACATGTAATTGTCATTTTGTAAAATGTCCTTGATCTGTCAAATGGTGTCAACTAGAGTTGCGGTTAAATGTTTTAAATCCAAATGCATCAATTAGGAGATAATCACAAGTTCAAACGAAGGTGGACACAAGGTTTGAGGAGTTAACATTGAACAACATAAGCATACCCAAATAAGTTAATATGTTGAGAACAAAGGCATCCTCACATGTTGCTTGAATAATAGTATATGGTCCCTATAGTAGAGTTTTAAGTTTTCAATGTGATCCTTTGAAACACCCTTTTTAAAATTAAAGCCAAACTCTACCTCTAATCTTGAAGTAATGCATCATGTACTCTACATCATGTGGGTCCTTATATTGCTAATGTCAAGCAAATATGTTCTAAACTTGATGAATATGTTGTCATCCATTGATTAGAATTCAAATTGCTCTGACTTGTCCTTAGGTGCTAGAATAGTTGATGCTATGCTTGTTGATGGGACATTAAATTGCCCTAGGATCAAGTTGAAGTTATACTTGATGGAATAGGTGTTGGAGCGCATGTGGGCTCCTCAAAGGTGTCAAAGTATTATTGTAAGAGGCCATCAATCTATTTTGGTTGAAGAGCTATATCAGTTGAAGGTTGTCAAGTTGATTTAATTGTTTTTAGTTTTTAGAATTTAATTAGATCATCAAGAAACTAAACTTCTAAGAATGAGTGATTTATCCTAGAGATTGTTTCAATGAGATATGAGATGCTCTTCATTAGCATACTTTAAAACATATAAACAATTATTATAGGTGGTGAATGTCTAATGCTATGGTCAAGACTCAGACATAGAGTTTGCCATAATTGTAAGGTCAGCACAACAATATATCACATATGTCAAGTGGTCCCACATCAATAGTAACCTTTTTCTCCATCAATTAGAACCCACAAACAAGACAAAGGCCTCATGGACCCCAACCCCCCCACCCCCAACCTCACCCTAGGGGGGAATCTACTTGATTTTGAATGAGGAGGAATGGGGCAATAAAGCTTAAAATGATCCCATTGTAGACTTTTTCGTAGACTTATTTGCACAAGCAAGCCTAGCCAAACATTGAGTCGATCACGTTTACAGTAACTTTGACAAGCTATCGACATGGAGACGAATTCATAAGCAAGCACCTTGACAACTTTGTGGTCAACAAACCTTTTCTCGCACAAATTAGTGGTTTCCCTAAATGGGCACACCAACCACTCAAAAATAATTATTGCTTGATAAGGTTGAGCATAAAGCATGCTACCCTTTCAAATTTAAACCCCATTAACTTGAGTAGCCCAATTACATCCAACTTGTCAAAGGACTTTTGGGCTCCTCTTGTATAAGACTAGGGGGGATATAGGCCATAGTTACAAAAGAATTTGATTAGCATCAGGTGGGTATCTAAACAATGGTGAAGGACAAAGTCTAGAGATGCCTCTTCAAGAGTTGGGATTGTTGAACAACAAATCACTACACTCCAGAAAAAGGTAAGTCACATTATCCCTATTTTTGCTTGGCAACATGAGTTGGAGGAACTAGAGAGGGAGAGAAACCAACTATTCGCCTAGGCAGAGGTTAATTGGAGGATGAATAGTAGAGCTATATGGCACCATGTTGGCAACTTGAACACGCCATCTTTTCATAAGCAACTAGCAGCTCAGAAATCTTAGAATGCAATGGTATGCATCACTAATAATCGTCATGAACTCTAGAGATATTTTGATAGCATAAGCTTAGTTGGGGTAAACAATTTAAAGGAATTGTATACACAATCTTCATATGAGACTCTCAAAAGCAATAATTTTGTGAATGTGGCCTTCTCAAGATGGGTGGGGAATACAATAAAAAGGACCCATTTATGGCCCTCACCACACTTAATGAACTCAAGTATGTTATCCACCAAATTCAAAGTGAAAAAATGTAGGATGAAATGGAATTTCTACGGAATTCTTGAGAGGGTTTTGGGACCTCTTCAATGATGATCGTCTTAAAGTAATTGAGGAATCCTAGATATAAAAGAGGGTTCTTCAAGCCTTTAACACAACTTTCCTCACCACCATTCCCAAGGTAAACAATTCTCTACACTTTGACCATTTTTGTCCCATTTCACGACGCAATTGCATCTATAAACTCATTTTCCGTTCATTGTTGCTCGTCTCACACTATATCTTTGAGAAAATTTTCAAAAGAGAAAAAGTTTCGTCCATGAGAGGGACATTCAACATTCCATTGGCACTTCCTAGGAGGTGATCCACACCATCAAATATGGTCACAAAATGCCTTTATTGTAAATATTGACTTATCCAAAGCCCTTGATTGAACATGTTGGCTCTACCTCAGACCAATACCCATCCAAGTTGGATTCTTTATCAATAATCAATGTTAAATTTCCATGAAACTCTGCAACTACTTGGTGAATTACTGAAAACTAAAATCTAGTTAACTTTCACCAAGACACATAGCTTCTTAACAACTTATAAACAGCAGAATAAAAAACACATGCACAAATTGACACACTTATTTTTCTCAGGAAACCCAACAGGGAAAACCTGCTTGCTTGATGTGGCTATTTAATTGATTGTTCTTGAGCACTTGGATCTATTACAAAGCAATCTGTATCTCTTGAGAAAATGCTCTACTTCTCACACAAATCTCAGCAAATAAAATTGATCTTTGTTGGCCTAGACCCTGCTTGATCCTGGCCCTCTAACACACAATTGTTCCTTTGTTGCATACTTGACTTGCTCTACAAAACCTGCTCACTTCTGCTTGATCTTTGCGCACTAAAGGCTCCTTAATCATTGCTCACTAGGTCCCTATTTCCTAGCGCACATCAGCCCCTATTCTCTAGCACAGATCAACTCCTATTTTATAGGGGAAAAAATCCCTATATCCTTGCCCACTTCCTGCCTCCTATTTCTTAGGGCACAATTCATGTGTTCTCCACAATCAAGGCTCTCTCACAAACTCATGAGCTTTGTCTTGTCACAAACCTTTGTGCACAAAACAATTGTCTTTTACTTGTGCCTTCATCCTCTCTTGTATATATTTGATCCATGCTAAATTAGGCTAGTTAAAATTTAGAACTTGAGTTGTGATAGCACGTTAACTGAATGTGTTACTTACTCTCCTTCCAATCATCACTGAAGTTGTTAACTTGTGCTCCCTTCAATCAACATTGGAGATCTAACTTGCTCTTCCTTCAATCAAGACTGAAGACTAACTCGCTCTAACTGAACTACTAATTGCCACCTCGTTCTGTAGTTAAGTTGATGAAGACTCCTATTTAAATGAAGCTTCAACTCTACATGTGTTAACTTGATGATTATTCCAGTAAACTGGAAATAACTCATCCTACCTAAAGTCTAACTCATGAGGACAATTTGAGGTCTTCACTGGCTAAGGCAAAAGCCAGAAGACCTTACTCACTACATTTTCAAAGCTCCCTCTTAGCGAGAAAGGTACTTTTGGAAGAACTTCTCCACTTGGATGTGTCTCTAACACTACCGCATTATTTGTTGTTGCAATTGCTCCCTCTAAACTAGAAGCCTTCCCTGCTTCATGCTGCAGAATATGATCTGAAGACCTGTTGCTTCCAACCATACTCCTATTCTACGATTATATCACCTCAGTCATAAGTGCCATGTACCCCGTGTATCTTTGTGGTTGTTTACTTTGGCTGAAGGTGGTACTGGAAGGTCCAACTCTCTTATGATCCTCCCAAACAAATCTCCTGGCCACTTGGCTTGAACTCTCCCTATACTAGGAGTCACTGATAGAGTGGCTGCCTCCACTCGCCCTGGGCTCTGCTCCTCATCATCCTACGGGTCGGCCCACTTGCCAACTAGGCGAGACTCAAACTATGATACAAGTTGAGGCTCCTTCTTTAGACCTCTAACCGGCTCTCACTCTAAGGACTCCCTCAGAGCTCTACTCTCCTCCACCCTCATGTCTCTACTTTAGGCACTTCCTACCATGATGCTCAAGGTTGTGATTGTCTCAACCTGGAACTTGTAGAGGTTCTTCATCCTCACATCTATCTGCTTCTTACATCTAGAAGCTAAGTGTTGGAGGTAAGCCTTCCCTTTGTTGAAGATGGCATCATAACCCTTGTCCTCAAGGGTAGCTACTGAAACAAGATTTTGCTTCAGGCCGGGAACATAGAGGACATCTCTGAGATGGAGAGGATTACCTGACTCCCTCTAAAAAATAACAGTACCAACTCCTCTAGTCACATATATGCCATCATCTCCCAGCTCAATCTGAAACTGCATGTCCTTCTCCTTCAGGTGGCTGGAATACTTCTTGTTCCCAGTCATGTGGAAGGATGATCTTAAATCAATATACCATACACTGTTGTCTGTTGAGCTTGCCATGCAAGCTATCAATGAGAAATATTTCTCGAACTGGGCAGAAAATGCATCTACCCCTGTTGATGCAACTACATGATCCTTACTAGACTCCTTCTGATTAGGACACTTAGTGGCATATTGTCCGAACTCATGGCAATGGAAGCACTTGATCTTGCTTAAATCCTTCCTCTTATTCTCGGCCTCTCCTTGGCCCCTCTTGCCCTTGGCTCTGCTACCTTTACTTACCAGGATAAAGTTCTCCTCATCCTCTGTTGAAGCTTCTCTACCAACTCTCATTCCTCTCTGAATTTCTTGTTGAATGCGATCACTCCATAACCTTTCCCAACTGGGAATAATCTCTTTGCCACTTACTGCATCTTATAAACTATACCAAGACTTATGGAGTCCCAAAAGCGCAAGACTCACAAGATCTTTTTCTGCTACCATCTCACCCACACCACCTAGATCATCCCGAACCTAAGTGAACTTTGAAAGATATGTGATGATGGGCTCTCCTTTGCTCATCTGGATACTTCTTAGCTTCTCCTTAGAGCAAGCTTCCTAGCATCACTAGAACCCTGATACAAATCTAAGATGGCTTTAAACATCTCATATGTTGTCTTCCTCTCATGGAGACAAGGGATAATATGGTCTTTGATCCCCTCAAAAATGATCCTCCTCGCCTTGGAGTCATTCTAGCACCCCACTATCTTCCAACACCACTGATATTTGCTCCTTCCATGCGCAGAAATTCAAGGCTCCCTCTAAATTGTGATGTAACCTTAGCCCTTGGAAAGCCATACTATTATCCAAAGAATTCCTCTGCTTATCAAAACTCAATCCTTTTGCTTGATCTACGCACTTCACTAACTAGTCAATCTAGTGTTGGTCTTTATACTAATCTTTGCTCTGATACCATGTTAAATTTCCATGAAACTCAACAACTACTTAGTGAATGACTAAAAACTGAAATATAGTTAACTTTCACAAAAATGCATAGCTTTTTAACAACTTGTAAGCAGCAAAATAAAAAACACAGAGATAAAAACACATGCACAAATTGACACACTTAGTTTTCTCAAGAAATCCAAACAAGGAAAAACTTCTTGCTTGATGTGGCTATTTTATTGATTGTTCTTCAACACTTGGATCTATTACAAAGCAATCTGTCTCTCTTGAGAAAGTGTTCTTCTTCTCGCACAAATCTCAGTTGATACAATTGATCTTCGCTAGACTAGATCCTGCTTGATCTCGACCCTCTAGCACACAATTGTTCCTTTGTTGCCTCCTTTGTTGGAAAATGGAAAGCGTCAGCTATTAATCTTATTTTCCTTTAATCTTGATATTTGCTTGTGAATCTTAATTATATTCTTTAATTCTTTAGTTAGATCATTTTATTAAACAATATCAAGAACAGTAACTGCAACAATAGAGGACACAGATATTAGGCTCTCAGCCAAGGGCAAAACCCCTCCAAGGGGAAAAGCCGGAAACTCTTCTCTTCTTAGAATCTACTTCAAATAAGATACAAAGAACCAATCCCTAGACCAAGACCTTCTCCAAGTACCAAGTCAGCCCTTTCTCGTGTCCTTCCTTTATTATACACCAAACTGCTACACCTTGCAACTTTTACCCGCCAGCTACAGCACTAATATTCGACTTGCAGTTTCAACCCAGCAACTTCATCCTTGCAGCTTCTTGGAAACCCTAATATAGCCTCCTCCTGAGACCTACTTAGAGCAAGATAGCTTTCCCAAGGTCAATGAGGTCAAGATTAGAGTTTTCCCTCTTCCAGCTACAAGATTCTGCACTTCATCCTACTACAACTCCGGCTTGTTTTTGCAACCCAAAAACCCTAAAATTTCGCACATGTGAGAGAGATAGAGCCCAAAAACAAGAAATTTTGTCCTTCCAGTTTCTTCTAGACCTTCTCTCTCCTTCTTCTACCTTTCCCAACTACAGATCAAACTCTTTCTTGTAGATCGAATTTGTGAGAGTGTGTCAAATGAAGTGAAATTTCTCCTTTATATAGCCTTCTCAAGGGGTCGAATTCCCTCCTTTAGGCCGACTTGTACTTTTAGAGATTCCAAGACTTTCTAGACTCAAAAATATTTCTTTTTACAATTTCAAATTGCCCGGAACAGTCTTATAACCATGATATTGACTCCATTGACTCATGACAATAAATCCTAACACCTAACAAACCCTAGAAGCACGAAGAAAAAGCTTTTACCTAGAAGACCATCAATAATGCACATGAAACCCATGCTTTAATAATAATAACTTTCTTTCTTCTTTTCTTGTTTGATACATAGGATGCATATTGAAATGAATACAACAATTATGAAGACTGACAATAGTTACATTTCTCAACACTCCCTCTTAACTAGGGAGCTATTCATAATTGTACAACCAGTACAACATCATATCTCAAACTGAAGAGTTTTCACAAGAAGAGTTTGATTGCTAAGCCATACTGTAAGCATCATCATCATGACCAGCGTTGTCCTAGAGGCCTAGATGGACAAGCTCTACTTTAAACAAGAGCATTATATTGTTCATACATGATCATTGGTAACAATAACAATGAAAATCGGTATCGCACGGTGACAAAATTGATGCGATTTTCATACATGATCATTGATCATTGATCATTTGATACACCATACATGATACAATTGTCAAATTTTCTCAGAAAGACAAGATTGAAGATAGTAAGATACTGTAGTTTTCTCATTAAGTCATCAGAAGCAAAATGTGTTACATAAGTACACTGCCAATGGCAAATAGAAATAGAAAATACAAAAAAACTACAGTCTACAAGACTACAAGCCTGAAGCCTCAATGAGTCAGAGTCATCAATCCTCATCATCATAATCAGCATCACTGTCCTCATCCCGATCATCATGCTCACCACTGCTCTCCTCTGGCTCTGATGCATCCTCCTCCTCTGTCATCTCTGCATCTGCTGGTGTGGAGGATGACGCCTCTACTCCATCAGCAAATGTGACAGGCTCTAGCACTAGCGCATTGAGATCCAAGTTGGCCAATGCCAACTCAACACTGTTGTCCAGACCCATATCATCAGGAAAGACATCCCACATCTTTGTCTTTCCCTTCAACCAATCCTCCCTCTGCCTGTAGATGAGACGAAGGTTGGTGTGCACATACACCATTGTCTCTGCCTTGGACTGCTCAAGCCTACTCTTCTTCACACTATACAAATTCCCATATGTGCTCCAATTCCTCTCGCAACAAGAGGATGAAGTCACTTGAGAGAGGAGCCTCATGGCTAACTGCTGTAGAGGAGGGCTTGTTTCCCCATGAGTTGCCCACCAAGAATGGGGCTTCTTAGCCCCCCTATCTCGAATCAAATCATAGCCTCCAAATCGCCCCCTGCCAGTGGAAAAATATGCAAAGGCATCCTCCACCTCATCAAGGGATGCCCTATCCTGAAAAATCCTCCTTAATGCATCTTTCCTCCCTTGTGATATTTTAACATCCATGTGAGGAGGGAATCTGCGGGAAGGTCCACCATTCAGCCACTCATGGTTGTAGTATTTTGGGTTCAAGGAGTGAGCCAAACAATGTAAAGGTGTGCAATTCTTGTCCCATCTGCTGACAAGAATATCCTGTATGACAGTGAAAAAGGCCTCAAGTGATGTCTCATACTCTGGGCACTGACTCTGTAAAACAATGGTCCTCACAGACTCAATCATGGAATCCCATCCCTCATAAACCTCTCCTAGGATGGGTTGGTCTGTATCTACAAATCGGAGCAAGGAAATGATAGGCTCCATGATCTGAATAACTAGATCTACCTTCTCCCACCATATATCATCCAACAATGTGTCCTTCACCTTCTTTGAGGCTGCTTGATCCGTCTTTCTCCAAAAAGACCAAAACTCTGAAATAACCATGGACCCAAGAGCGGTCTTGACCTCCCTCAACCTCTTCAACATGATGAATGAAGAGGCAAACCGTGTATCTGCAATCTTCAACAATGATAGATTGCTGTACTCCTTGTAGATAGTGAGGGCATTTGTATGGTTTGTTACAAAGTTGCGGATATGTCGTGCATCCTCAATAGTGGCTCCAATCCAAAGCACATCAGAAGCAATAGATTTCAGTGCCAATTTCAATGAATGGACAATGCAAGGTGTCCAAAATACTTGTGGATATTTTTCTTCCACAATCATGCCAGCAGCCTTGCAAACAGGTGCATTATCTGTAATGATTTGCACACAACAATCCACACCTACATCTTCAATAACTTTAAGAAATAACTCACCCATATATTGTGCATCCTTGTACTGTCCAAGTGCATCCACTGATTTCAAGAAAACTGGACCATTCAAGGATGACACCATGAAGTTAATGAGTGGGTGGCGTGCTGGATCTGTCCATCCATCAGAAACAATGCTAACCCCAGATGTTGGCCATGCTGATTTAATAGGCTCAAACATTTTGTCCACCTCTTTCTTTGCCTTTGTCAACAATGTGGTTCTGAGCTTCTCTGACCCAGGAGGCACATACCCTGATGGAGCCCCATGACTAAGAGCTCGACACATCTCAATAAATAGAGGTGGCCGTGCAACATTAAAGGATATGAAGTTCTGATAGAAAAAAAATGCAATGGTGAGATCAAGTTCTTCCCTCTTCTCTTTTTGAAAAATCTTGTCCATTGGACCAACTGCAGTTGCCTTTCTCTTTGCTGATTGTCCCCTACTAAAAGTCTCAAAAGGGAACTTGTTGCTGCTTTTCCTTAAGAATGGAAGGGGGTCATCATTCTTGTTTTTTTTTTATTTTGCTGCCACATTTGCCTCACCAATACCCTGCTCTTTCTCCAATTCCTTCCTCTTTGGCGATTCAATTGTTGTACAACATTTAATGCCACAACATGGAATACCCAACAAATGAGCTTTCACACGGAAATATGTGCAAGTGAAATGGCCATTGCAAAAATTGCATTTCCATGAACAATTTCCTCCTCCTCCCTTTTTTGTTGCCCCTTCCTCTCTTGTCACATATTTCCACAATGGGTATTTGGGGTCAACAATTTGTTTTCCCTGCACATTTGAAGTTGCTGTTGCAGCCCCACTTCCAATGGATGGAATACTTGTAGACCCTGATGAAAGAGGGACAGGTGGGGCATCTCCAATGGAGACATTCTTCCCCTTTCTTTGCCCCTGTCTTGCTACCTTTGATTGAGCCATGAATACTGTAAAAAATAAACAAAAATAACCAAATATATAAAACATATGCACATGCAAACACTAACAGCAAACTAAATGCAAAATATAGAGGGACAGTGCACTTACCGGATGCTCGAATCTCTTCGAAAGAACTCCCTTTCTCCTTGCTCACACTTGCTCCTTGCTCACCCTAGCTCCTTGCTCACTTGAGAAAATGAAATCAGTGAGAAAAACCAACAAGAAACACACTTTTATAAAAAAAATATCGCACTTTTTTGGGCGGCCATATCCGGCGGTACCTGATTCACTGGATACGGCCGTATCCGTACAGGGTACGGTCGGGATACACCATACCCTGTATGGATACGGCCGTACCCGGTGAATTGGGGGCAAATCGGGATGAATCGTATCCGATATGGGGATTCGGGATTCGGTGACCCTTTTGGACAAATCTGGTAACTTAGCCAATAACAATGAAAAACAGACTTACCTTGTGATGACCTTCTCGTCCCATTAACATCCTCATGGTCCTTCTCCATATGAAACTTCCTTCATGCATCAGAGTGCCCAAGGATCGAACTTGATTACTAAGTTACAACTTTTTCTTCTGGAGACTATACTAGATGTTAATCATTGTTATATATGTTCTAGAGAAAGTTTTAAATTCTTTATATGTCCTTAAGTAAGTCAAATCTTATTATTCTCAATCATCATATATCCATATACCTAAGCATATCTTATGACCAACTTTCTTTCCACAAGATTCCACAAATTTTCTTTCCACTAGATCCCTTCAAGAGACAATTTTCCTTGTAGTCTTCTTTTTTTAGGCTTTGAGAGCTTCCTATCTTTTGATCAGTAATCCTTTCCAATTGCCTTCCTAGTTCACCTTAGATCTAATACCATGTTGGGAAATGGAAAGCGGCAACAATTAATCTTATTTTCCTTTTTAACCTTGATATTTGCCTGTGAATCTTCATTATCTTCTATTGTTCTTTAGTTAAATCTTTTCATCAAACAATATCAAGGACGGTAACGGTAACAATAGAGGACACAAATATTAGGCTCTCCGTCGAGCCAAAACTCGCTCTTAGAATCTGCTCCAAATGAGATATAAAGACCCAATCCCTAGACCATGTACTTCTCCAAGTACCAAGTCGGCCCTTTCTCAAGTCCTTTTATTTTGCACCAAACTACTTCACATTGCAACTTCGACCTGCAGTTTCGAGTCCCCACCAATGTCGGATCTCAAAGTCTTTATTCTTCTTTCGGTTAGGGTATCCACTTCAGATCTAAAGTCCTTGAAATTTTCAAATACTTCGTCCTTTTTCTTGAGAAGGTAGATGCAACTTCATCCTTACATCTTCTTGGAAACCCTAATATAGCCTCCTCCTGAGACTTTCTTAGAGCAAGACAGCTCTCCCAAGGTCAACAAGGTCAAGATAAGGGTTTTCCCTCTTCTAGCTACCAGATTTTGCACTTCGTCCTATTGCAACTTGGACCTGCAAGTTCTGCTTGTTTTTGCAACCCAGAAACCCTAGAATTTTGCACGTGTGAGAGATAGAGCCCAAAAACAAGAAATTTTGTCCTTCCAGCTTCTTCTAGACCTTCACTCTCCTTCTTTTGCCTTTCCCAGCTACAGATCAAACTCTTTCTTGTAAATCGAACTTGTGTGTGAGTGTCAAATGAAGTCAAACTGCTCCTTTATAAAGCCTTCTCAAGGGGTTGAATTCCCTCCTTTAGGCCGACTTGATGATCCAGGGCCGACATATACTTTTGGAGATTCTAGGACTTTCTAGACTCAAAAATAATTCATTTTACAATTACAAATTGCCCGACAGGGTCTTATAACCATGATGTTGACTCCATTAACTCATGACAATAAATCCTAAGACCTAACAAACCCTAGAAGCATGAAGAACATGATTTTACCTAGAAGACCATCAATAATGAGCATGAATCCCCAAGCTTTAATAATAATAACTTTCTTTCTTCTTTTCTTGTTTGTTACATAGGATACATATTGAAATGAGTACAACAATTATGAAAACTAAAACTAGTTACATTTCTCAACATCCTTGACTTGCTCTAACTCATGAGGACAATTCAAGGTCTTCACTAGCTAAGGCACAAGCTAGAAAACCTAGATTGCTACATTTTCAATAATCAAACCAACCACCACATGAGATCTTCCAAACCACAGTGTCAAGATCTTCCTTCCAAATTGCAACACAACACTGATTCCATCTCCTCTTATAATTCTTCTTCCAAACAAACGTCTATTTTGATTTTTGGTCATTCAGCCTTGAATGTTAGGAGAGATAGATTTAACGGACCAGAGTAACCTCATATCACTAGTACCATAGATTCTAGATCTACTCATCTCGTAAATCTCTCTCTTAATTACCTCTCCATTTGTGCAGTCGACTTTCTAGGTTTTTAGTTTATTCTATTCTATTTACTTCCTAGGTGTTGCTTTTATATAAGAGTTGCTTTAGCACTCCCACTTTGTACAGACATCATTGTACCAAAACAGTCCCCTTGACCTACTTTAATGGTAATTTTCCAGACAATGGAAATTAATATAATTATCTTATCTTATCTTGGTCATTCACCTCATGGAATGAATATTTCCTAAACTCATCCTCCTCTACAATATTAATCAACAAATTTGCATCTTAGTTCTTCCCATCCTCCCAAGGCCTCTGACAAGGCTTCCCACTCTCCACCTTTCTAATCCTGTTGATTACTAAAGGCCTTTGCACAATGGTTCAGACTAAAATTAGTGTTGGGATCGTATGAGGATGAAGGTAGATGATAGGGTTCAGATCACTCATCTTATGTTTGTCGAAGATCTCCCCATTTTTAGGAATGGCTCCATCTATGAAGCCAAAGTCTTGCCAAAATCAAAAGATCCATTTGCCTTGCCACTGGCATGGAAATCAACAAAAACAAATCCTTCATTCGCTTCATTTGATTCCACAATTTATATGAAAATGATCCAGAAGCTTCTTCCATACTCCTTGCAAGAATTTAATGACAAATTGACCTACCTTCGCTTCCATTTACAGCCAAATAACTACAAGATTCATGATGGGAAGTGGCTTCTAGACAAAATGAAAGTGCATATCTCTCATTGGACCCACAGATGAGTATCTCTAGCTAGCAGAGTTGTGTTGGTTAATAGTGCATTATATGTCGTTCATGTTTATTAGTTATCCTTGGCATATCCCCTAAGCATGTCCTAACAAAAATAAGGCATATCCTTTTTTCATGCATATTGAAGGGAAAGAAAGTGTTGAAATTTCCCTTGCACTCTAGGTCTGGTCTATGACTAGACCAGCACATAAACACACAAGCAATGCTCAACAATGAGCAACTTTGGACAACGGAATATGCAGCAGTGAAATCAATCAATAGTACACAAGATATATGGCCGAAAACATTCCTTATCAATCCATCAATAGGAAATCCATAGGGCTCTTGTACCAGGGATCGTGTCCGTTTAGAAACCTTGATACAAATGCTATAGTACAATAATTTGTCCTTTGACTGTCACAACTAGAGTTGAGGTCTTATCCTTCAGGCCCTCATCTACCCATGAAAAACAAAGACAAATAACTCAAGTTACTTATTGTTTGACCCTCCTTAGCAATCAACCCCTTTAGTCCTCTTTGGCCACAATAGTGTTGTGGGGGAGTGCCCCCCAACCCACTCCCAAAGCGCGCTCACAAATCGCTCCCGTTTGAGAGTGATTTTCGGGAGTGCACTCCTACCACAAAAAAATCACTTCCTAGTCACTCTCGCCAAAAAAAATTCACTCCCTCTCTAGTGCTTTCACAGGTGGTTAAGATTCTCAACCCTAGCAATGTTGGCAATCAATGGTAATGTTAAATTCATTTTCGTCATTTTACTTAAATTTTTAACATTACCATGAAATGACTCAGGATGTTTGAGAGTGGTTTCGATCTCATTAGATTTCATATGGAGAAACTAGATTTTTAGATATCACTCAAAATCCAACAGACTTAAGGGTTTTCAGGATTTCAAGATCTAAGGTATTGCAATGTTTCCAATTGATTTTGTCATGCGTGAGGGCATGACAATTGGCATTTAATCAAGAGCATGAAGCCCTTTAGGTACCTTGATGTTGGTGTCATTAATTGTTGAACTTCTTTGATGTTGGTGGTATTGCTTGTTGAACTCTTCTACCATGGCCTTAACTAAAATGTACCCTTCACTCAAAGGAAAATAACTGGTTAGGCACGTTAAGCTTTTTCTACCATATTATAAGGTTGAGGAGATGAACCCTTCACTCAAATTAAAATCATTGGTTAGGCATGTTAAACATTTTCAATTTCTACCATATTATAAGGTTGAGCAATGCAAGTTTGAAGACTTTGAGCTAGATGATGTCTATGCAGTTGTTGTTGATGATCCCATTCCTAGTAGTGTTGAATCAATGATGGGTTTCATGAGTGATCATGTTGATCAGTGATTTGTAGTTTTGATGTCTAGTTTTGTTGCTACTATTACTACTACTGAGTTTGCATAGGAGTTTGAGGAGTCCTTGCACTCTGAGCCATATGATGTTTATGTAGCTCATGTTGATGATCAGGTCTACTAGATGATTTATTTTATATGGTTTAAAACATGTTTTTATGCCTTTTATAACTAATTCATCAATGTAAATGCTTTTGTTAACATATATGCATCAAAATATATAAAAATATATATTATATAAAATTTGCTCATGATTCGCTCCCAACCTGGAAGCTTCTGCAAACTATCGCTCCCCACTCCTGCTTCTGCTTCCGCTCCCCGCTTCCAAGCAGCCTTGGTCCACAGAAGATCAACTCCTTTAGATCTTTATCCACTTGCTGCTCACCGATAGGCTTCTCCTTTATCCCACTATACTGTTCCAACACTAATTACCTTGTTGTTAGCCCCTCATTTGGCTAACAATATTCTCTTTTATAGCCATTAATCCTTGTTGTCCACCTCAATCTGCTATAACCACCTTCTACTAGCCTTACCACAGGCCTAAGGGTATTCGACCCTGCTTAGAAAGTTCTTGAACTATCTGTTTTGATGCTAAGGCCTTTCAGCCTGCCTAGGATAGTTACTGAGGACCTCTACCCTCTCCTAGGACTACGGCCAAATCACAAATTAATTGTGGCCCTCACAAAGAGACTTGCCTAGACCTACAACCAAGGCTTTTCCACCTTGGCTAACACTTTGTCTCCTGACCAAACTTGTCACAAACCTCAGCTAGGTCTTCTTCTATTCATCGAATCTTTGTCCTCTTTTAGACACAACTCGGCCAACACATAGACCAACTCAGCCTCCTTTGGATAGCTTCCAACAAAACTCTCCCGAACTCAACCTCTACCAAACAGATAAGCTTCCAACCTTGGCTTTTGTAGCTTCCTTTTCTAGGTTGTGGCTCTCCTTAGATCTTCTTGTTCTCCACAAGATGTGTCCATCCAACTTGTGATTTGGCCTCTCAATTGGCCTCCAATATATAGCTTAAAAGGTTCCTTAGGAGCCCTCTTTTATCCATTAAGAGCCTCCTCAACATCTAATTAGAATATAATAATAATTAACTTAGGCTCTAAGCCCACAACTTTGGGTCCAAAACCCCAAACTTGGCTACTTTGCCCACAAAGCTCTATTTTGTGAGTTTTCTCCTCACAAACCTAACACCCAAGGCTTTTGGGAGTACCTTCTATGCTACCCAATTTTCAACAATGTTTATTAGTTATCCTTGGCATATCCCCCTAAGCATGTCCTAACAAAGATAAGGCATATCCTTTTTGATATATATTAGAGGGAAAGAAAGATGATGAAGGTCTTCTGTTTTGTAGCCCTTCTTTCTTGTTGTCCACCTCAGTCTGCTACAACCACCTTCTACTAGCCTTACCACAGGCCTAAGTGTACTCGCCCCCTCTTAGAAAGTTCTCGAACTCTCTATTTTGATCCAGAGGCCTTTCAGCGTGCTTGGGCTAGTTATTGAGGCCCTCAGCCCTCTCCTAGGGCTACGGCCAAATCACAAATTAATTGTGGCCCTCACAAACAGACTTGCCTAGACCTACGGCCAAGCCTTTTCCACCTTGGCTGAACCTTTGTCTCCTGACCAAACTTGTCACAAACCTCGGCTAGGTCTTCTTCTATTCACAGAAACTTTGTCCTCTTTTAGACACAACTCAGCCAACACATAGACTAACTCAGCCTCCTTTGGATAGCTTCCAAAAAAATTCTCCCAAACTCAACCTCTACCAAATAGATAAGCTTCCAACCTTAGCTTTTGTAGCTTCCTTCTCTAGGTTGTGGCTCTCCTTAGGGCTTCATGTTCTCCACAGGATGTATCCATCCAACTTGTGATTTGGCCTCTCAAATGGCCTCCAATATATAGATCCCTAAAAGGTTCCTTAGGAGCCCTCTTTTAGCCATTAAGAGCCTCCTCAACATCTAATTAGAACATAATAATAATTAACTTGGGCTCTAAGCCCACAACTTTGGGTCCAAAACCCCAAACTTGGGTACTTTGCACACAAAGCTCCATTTTGTGAGTTTTCTCCTCACAAACCTAACACCCAAGGCTTGTGGGAGTACCTCCTAAGCTAC
Organism: Pinus albicaulis; assembly: GCA_034641835.2. NCBI lineage: Eukaryota > Viridiplantae > Streptophyta > Pinopsida > Pinales > Pinaceae > Pinus > Pinus albicaulis. Next base: position 362,731,538 of record CM076581.1, read on the forward strand.
CCAATTTTCAACAATGTTTATTAGTTATCCTTGGCATATCCCCCTAAGCATGTCTTGACAAAGATAAGGCATATCCTTTTTGATATATATTAGAGGGAAAGAAAGATGATGAAGGTCTTCTGTTTTGTAGCCCTTCTTTCTTGTTGTCCACCTTAGTCTACTACAACCACCTTCTACTAGCCTTACCACAGGCCTAAGGGTACTCGCCCCCTCTTAGAAAGTTCTCTAACTCTCTATTTTGATCCAGAGGCCTTTCAGCCTGCTTGGGCTAGTTACTGAGGCCCTCAGCCCTCTCCTAGGGCTACAGCCAAATCACAAATTAATTGTGGCCCTCACAAACAGACTTGCCTAGACCTACGGCCAAGCCTTTTCCACCTTGGCTGACCCTTTGTCTCCTGACCAAACTTGTCACAAACCTCGGCAAGGTCTTCTTCTATTCACAGAAACTTTGTCCTCTTTTAGACACAACTCGGCCAACACATAGACTAACTCAGCCTCCTTTGGATAGCTTCCAAAAAAATTCTCCCAAACTCGACCTCTACCAAATAGATAAGCTTCCAACCTTGGATTTTGTAGCTTCCTTCTCTAGGTTGTGGCTCTCCTTAGGGCTTCATGTTCTCCACAAGATGTATCCATCCAACTTGTGATTTGGCCTCTCAAATGGCCTCCAATATATAGATCCCTAAAAGGTTCCTTAGGAGCCCTCTTTTAGCCATTAAGAGCCTCCTCAACATCTAATTAGAATAAAATAATAAGTAACTTGGGCTCTAAGCCCACAACTTTGGGTCCAAAACCCCAAACTTGGGTACTTTGCCCACAAAGTTCCATTTTGTGAGTTTTCTCCTCACAAACCTAACACCCAAGGCTTGTGGGAGTACCTCCTAAGCTACCCAATTTTCAACAATGTTTATTAGTTATCCTTGGCCCCTTTTCCATTAATATTGGAGTCTGACGTGGCATCCTCTCGAATTATGGAGGTGAAAATAGGAAGGTCAATTTTTGAGTGGCATAACTTTCGCATACGGCCTCTGATTGACGTGATTCTTGTGTAGTTGTAAAGGTCTTTGTGTGTAGAATAGCATTAAAAGGTGCAGTGCTAAAGCAGCAAAATTTTACCCCCAAAAATCGTCGTTTGATGTCTCAAAACGCTCCCAAAAGGTTTCAGACCCTGTTTTGCCAAACTGGGTCCGCCAGTAAAAACAATCCCGTGAGTTGATTCCTCCACTTTTTCCGCTCTAAAAGCATCGAGATGGATGAAAAACAATATACTGATCCAATCTGGATTAGTACATCAAACATATTGGAGAGTTCACTAAAGCCCTAACTGCAAAAGGGGCCTAGAAGCTCATCAACAACAAAAGACTTTGGCACAAGGTACTTCTGAATAGATATATTGTCCTTGTGAACCTTGAAGAATGGATCAAAGAAACTCAAACAAAACCCATCAAGGAGGTTCCAGCTTCTGGAAGGTCATAACCCTTGTAGCACATATCATCACCAACTATCTTGCCGGTAGGTGGGGGATGGATCCAAGGTCAAACTGGGGTTAGATATGTGGCCGGAACAAGATGCCTCTTATCAAATGCACCTTCAACTAAGGGATGCACTCTGGAACATACCCCTTACTAAACTGAATCAAGTTGTAATCATACCCCCAACCAGGCATCAGCAATGGTTTACCTCGCATGATATTAGGTTGCATGGCATAAAACACACACAATGGCAAGATTTCACAGGTCAACTCATTCATGCAGGAATCAAATTGAGAAGGCAGTCTAGTATGGGGGACCAATCTGACCCTGGGCAGTTACAATGTTAAACTTGGTTATGTCAGTCAGCACCACCCTCCTCATCCTGACACTTGTTAATGGTAGTGGATGAAGGTTTGGAAAGTCCCATCACCCTCCGAAACCAAACCTTTGCATTACTGTCATTAAAAAATGCAGTGCTCACAAGGGATTTACAGCAAAGAAAGGTGAGGCAAGGACTCAGCATAATCCCAGTGTGTGATGAACCTGGAGAAACAGTAAATCACCTCTTATTGCACTGTCATTTCACAAAGGTAATATGGGCCCTCTAGGCTTCTATCACGGACCAGACCCCACGTAGCTGAGACTCTTACCACCACACTTTATCAATGGTTCTCCTACACTCCTAACGCACACCAAGCACTGGCCATTGAGGTGATGTAGTCTATATGGATAGGAAGGAAAGCATGCCGCCAAAAGATCTTATACAGGCTGGAAGACAGCAGGGAACAGGGCATTGTACCTCAACCTCCCAAGCCTCCTAGGGTACTCTTTTTATTAAATAGAAGCTTAGACTTTTCCCACAGGAAAAAAGTATATACTCACTCTAAGGTTGAACTTTAAAAGGGTTTTTAGGGTAACTGCTGAAAAGAAGGGGACTAAGACCATCTTCAATGTGATTTCCAAAAATGAATTACAGTGTGTCTCTGATCAGCATCTGTCCATACCTCTCCAAATCATTGGGTGCAAAATAAATATGATTAGGTGGATTTTCTAGAGTTTGGCGCACATTATAGCAGATCATTACAGTGCAGTTAATAGTACTATTTTAGTGCACTTAATTCAAGTATAGTACTGCCATCTAAAACGCAATCTGGAAAGACTTATCAATTGTGTTCTTGTCAATCACCACTTATTTCTCCTTATGGTTCCCACTAGTATTTGATACATGATTCTGCCATATTTCAAGGCACTCATTTTTCAGCACAGACCTGAATGGCATTCAATGCAATAGTAGTGATCATCAGAAACATTTGGGTGCAATGTACTGTTTTGACAGAAAATGATTTGATATTACTACTTGACATATCCCTGTGAAGCAATTATAGGTTCTATAGATGCATATGCCTGGGATTTGAATGATGGCAACTTGACTGCGTGCTTCAGCATAAAGCTAAACTACATGATTTTTCCTAATAATACTTGGCCATATTATAAAATCAGAGTTGCTTACACAACAAAGTTGGCTGTAGTGTTGATCATTTTGTCTATAATTCAACCATGCAAATAACAATTCCTGTTGCTCACTTTTATAAGGTAGCAATGATGGGTTTGGAAAATTTTACCTCATATGTCATATTATCTGGATCAACAACGTCTTGCCATGTACTCTGCAACAATAAAGTTAGACACAATCACATCAGAAAGGAACTAATTCCAATTTTTTGTGAACACTTTTCAGTTGATTACTAAATACCTGAAGTTTACAACAAAATAGTAATACATAGGAGACAAAGAACAGCCGAATGAATAATCTGCAAATATTCAAGGAAAAAAAATGCAGACATAAAATGTTAAAAGAAACCAAAAGAAGGAAACATACAAAGCCGTCATCAAGACCGCCGTAGGCTAGCACCATGTTTTTGTTTAAAGATGTCATGGTCGAGCTATGCATTAATGATGTCTTGGTTGTGCTATGCATTAATAACTAGAGCATGGAAATTTACTATTTAGATACCAGTTAAGAGTATTGCGAGGAAGATAAACAATTTAGCACCTAAATCTACATAGCTATCAACTTGTATGTAAATTGCAATGGGATTGTAGCTAAGTTGCACGAAATGCCGAAACATCCAAAAGTTTCCGAACCGGGGACGGCCCGAAACACGACCCTCCGAAAATGGAAACGCGGCCAAAATGTCATATATATATATATATATATATATAACGCATTATATATATGTATATATTAAATAACCCAAAGTCAACAAAAATCAACACTGTCCAGTCAATGGTCAACGCAAAAACAGCAGCAGCAAAATTCAACGCAGCCAGGTCAAAGTCAATGTCCAGCCTCGATTTCTGTGCCAATAAATGCAGACTGCAGAAATCGGAATTTTGGGAGAGTTTGAGGTCAGTTTGACCATGCATTGACCAAAGTCAACGCTGGTCAAATCTGCACTGAAAACCCTAGATCAAAACCAGAAAATCTTTCGCTGCAAATTTCCCACGTGTGAGAGAAGAAGAGCCTCCAAGATGATCGAACCAATCAGATGATGAGAGAGAATGTGTGATGAGTGATGGTGAAAATGACCTCCAACGTTGACCTATATATATCCATCAATGAGGGTGTGTGACACATTTGTTGGGGCTTTAATCCTACACTTCAATTCTGGCCGACCTTGCACATAAGTGGAATTAATTCAAAATAAATGTTCTGCTCATCGGATCAAGATGATCTTTAGATCGATCTTGCACCTCTCCGAAAGAGGAATCCAATAGAAATATTGGCATCGTCACTGAGCATCACAACAAGGAGTTTGGACCTAGTTGTCCAAAATTAACACTCCCTCTCAACTAGGGAGAACTCCATCCACCTGTGCCATCCAAACATTGTGCGTCATCCCGCCGTAACTTGCGTTGTTGACTTCTTTATTTCAGAACAAAACGTGAGTCAAAAAGACATCACTCCCGGCTGACAAATTCAGCTCAGAGGTCTGAAACCTCTATATGACTCAAAGGAGTCACATACCAACCCGAAGTTGGTTTACCTGACCCAAAGTTAGTTGGAGGTTTGAAACCTCACTAGACTTGATCCCAGATCAAGTGGTTGGACACATGCCATCCTAGACATAGAGAGTACGACAATCTCTGATGCGTCCATCGGTCTTTGCTACTGGTCTCTAGCTTTTCCCACGTCACTGGCCAAATGAGAGGTACTTCCCATGAGTCCGGGACTCAATGGGCAGGATGCATACAGGTCACAGATCATGAGAGGTGAACCAACTCAATATCATAACAGTGGGGCAGAAGCACGCCAACAAGGTTCGGCAAGCCTAGACCTGTGGTTTCTTATAGCTCCAAGAAGCTATCCCCAAAGCCCCCTGGAGTTCCCAGAGCTCATCATCCAACAAGACCATCAACATAGGGTCGTTCTACGATACCAAGATTCTCACGAAAGGTTAGGAACTTGACCTTCCCCAAGGGCTTTATGAGAATATCCGTGACCTGCTCATCAGTTCCTATATGATCGAGCCTTACGACGCCTCGTTGTACCATATCTCAGATAAAGTGGTACCTGATATCAATATGCTTGGATCGATCGTGGAACACGAGATTCTCGGACAACCGAATCCCACTCTGGTTATCACAGAAGATCACGGTGGTATATAGCACATTCCCATAAAGGGGGCTTGCTTCAGCCCATAGAGGGCTTTCTTCAACCTGCAAACATGGGTGTCTCGATCCTGGACTTCGAACCCCAAAGGTTGCTCCACATACACCTCTTCCTTTATCGCACCATGCAGAAATGTGGTCTTCACATCCATCTGATGAAGATTCCATCCTTGCATAGCAGCAAGGGCTATGATAGATCAGATGGTGGTATATCGAGCCACGGGTGCAAATATATCATCATAGTCTATGCCTTCCTTTTGAGAGAAGCCACGGGCAACGAATCTTGCCTTGAACTTTTCAGCACTACCATCAGATCCATGCTTGATCTTATAGAGCCATTTTGAGGTGACAACTGCTTTGTCCTTCGATCTCAAAACCACATCCTAGACATCATTCTTCATAATGGACTCATATTCTTCGTGCATAGCATCTTTCCAGACTTGATGCTTTACGCCTTCTTCAAAAGATCCAGCCTCAGATTGTACGATTGTACTCATGGCTGCTAGATACCCTTGGTATCTATTCGGCTTCTTGCTTTCACGGAATGCCCCCCTTGGGGTCATATGATTCTCAGCATCCTCGAGAGTGTCCCTAAGCCATGAGGGTCTTCTCTTCATTGAAGGAGGTGGATCAATAGGGTCCATTGGTCCTTCAACATCAGGCATCGTCTCATCCTTCGGTTCCTCTTGATTTCCAGACCTTACTTCATGATCTTTCTCAGAGTTTGGAAGATTGATTATTTTCCTGAGGGATGCATCTTCATCAAAGGCAACATCGTGGCATATCTCCACTTCTCTTTGACCAGGCACATAGACTCTATAAGCCTTCGAAGTTTCACTATAGCCCACAAACATTCCCTTCTTCCTAGAAGCATCCATCTTGCTCCTCTTCTCTTTCGGCACATGAAAATAAACGGGACAACCAAAAACTCTAAAATGTGAGACATCAAGTTTCTTACCAGAGAAAACCTCCTCGGGAGTTTTGGAGTCTAGAGCGGAATGCGGGTATCGATTTTGTATGTATACAGCAGTGTTCACAGCTTCTCCCCACAGAAACTTCGGAAGACCTTGGTCACATAGCATGGCACCGGCAGCTTCCACAATGGTCTTGTTCTTTCTTTCAACAACGCCAATTTGCTTAGGAGTATATACGATTGTGGTCTCCCTCTTGATGCCAGCTTCTCTGCAAAAGTTGTTGAGCTTGTTCGTCTCATATTCAGTGCCATTATCGATCCTCAAAATCTTCATCTTCTTCCCTGTTTGATTTTCCACCAAGGCTTTGAAAGTACGGAACCACATGAAAGCCTCATCCTTCTTCTTTAAGAAGTATATCCAGGTTTTGCGAGAGAATTCATCTATGAACATCATATAATAAGAACATCCTCCCAAGGATGTCACGGGTGGCATACCAGACAAATCAGAATGTATCAATTGCAAGACATCAGATGTCTTTGTGACACTTGAGGAGAAAGGTACCCTTGTGTGCTTTCCTTCGGCACAACCCTACCATACACCTTCATAATCATTTTTGAATTTGGGCATCCCTGTCACCACCTTCCTTGCTTCGGAAAGGTCTTTGTAATGAAGGTGTCCAAACAACCGGTGCCATAGCTCAGTTTGTCGGATAGTATTGCATGTCATCGCTCCCAGTGGACTTCCTCCAACCTGGTAGAGTGTATCAACTCTAAACCCAATCGTGATAGCTTCCTTGAAACTCTTCTTCCATATGCGCACCTTCCCATCAACGAATGCCATATTGAAACCTTTATCTTCCATGGCCAAAATAGACACAAGGTTCTTCTTTAAATCAAGTACATATAGTACATCTTGCAAGCGGAGGACTTGACCTTGAGATAAGGGGAGGGTCACAGTCCATGTCCCTTTCACGGGATATGTGGCATTATCTCCAAGGTTAATTTTCAGATTAACATCCTTCTCAACCATTTCAGAAAGTGCTTCCTTAAACCCAGTGAGGTGCCTTGAGGCACCACTATCAATCAACCAGACATCCATAGTATCGGGTGGAGATGCAGCAGAGAGGGCAGATACAAGATTGAATTCATTTCTTTTATCATCAACAACATTAGATTCCTCATACCTAGAATTTCTTGACCTTTTGAAAGGTTGCCCATTTCCATTGCGACCAGAGGGAGCCTTCCTCTTTCCTTTGAACCTGTTGTTCCTTTGATTGCCATTCCTCCAGTTGTTGTTGTTTACATCATCCCCAGGAGAATCCTTCTTATAAGGGCATTCTCTAGCATAGTGGTCGGTCTTGTGACGTGTAACATTTTCCTTTCTTTCCTTGGGCCCCTGCTCTTCCTTGGTTCCTCAGACCACCATTGTTCTTCTTCTTAGCACGAGCAGTGAAGGCAGCAGTACCTTCATTTTCATATTCCTTCATTCTTGATTCCTCTTGTACGCATCTCGATAATACTTCGTCAAAATCAGGTATCACATTGTTATTGAGAATGGTAGTATTGAATACTTTCCATTCGGAGGAGAGACCTCCAAGTGCGGTGAGAACCATTTCTTGATTAGCTATTGTCTCCCCAATGGCCAAAAGATTATGTATGATTTCAATCAACTTCAAAAAATAAGATTGAACGGATTCATCCCTGCCTTTCTTTAGATTCTTCAGTTGGTTCTTAAAGAAAAGGACTTGATTTTCATTGTTGGCCTTGAACATGTTGACCAACTTATCATACATCTCCTTGGATGTGCCTAACTCAGAGATGTCAGCAACCAGACTCTTATGAATTGAATCTCGGATCATCAGCTTTGCTTTGATTTCCCCCTTCTTATATTTTGACTTGGTGGCAGCAGGTGCAGATGATGGAGGCTCTTGGATTTTACCCTGCACATAGTCCATGACATCTTGGTCTTCCAATATTAGATCCAAAGTCATCTTCCAGGCATGGAAGTCTTCCTTACCAGTCAACTTGTCATCAGCTTTGAAGCCATTATAGTTTGAGGTACCCATGGGTCCTTGACAAATGCTCCTCTTCAATGATTGCTACAGACTTGGGCTTTGTCTTCACCTCAGCTCTAATCCCATGTAAATTTTCGTAGATGTTCTATGCTTGATGCAACTTTACATTTATCCCCAATATCAAATAGCAATTACATAAACAAGAAAGTAAAATGTTGATAGAACATACCAATAGATCGACAGAAGACAAGCCAAAAATACACTTAACTTGATTAGCAAAATATATGTGTTGTGGTGCGTTACGGCGGTCAACAAGATGCTTCAACCAGCAGAGTCTCTACATGGTCAGCCAACCAAAATGTGTCACACAACCCTCTCGGACAGCTCTATACCAGTCAACCCAAAGTCAACCCAAAGTCAACAAAAGTCAACATTGTCCAGTCAACGGTCAACGCAAAAACAGCAGCAGCAAAAGTCAACACAGAAAGGTCAAAGTCAACGTCCAGCCTCAATTTTTGTGCCAATAAATGCGGACTGCAAAAATCAGAATTTTGGGAGAGTTTGAGTTTACTTTGACCATGCGTTGACCAAAGTCAACGATGGTCAAATATGCGCTGAAAACCCTAGGTCAAAACCAGAAAATCCTTCGCTGCAATTTCCCACATGTGAGAGAAGAAGAGCCTCTAAGATGATCGAACCAATCAGATGATGAGAGAGAATGTGTGATGAGATGGTCAAATATGCGCTGAAAACCCTAGGTCAAAACCAGAAAATCCTTCGCTGCAATTTCCCACATGTGAGAGAAGAAGAGCCTCTAAGATGATCGAACCAATCAGATGATGAGAGAGAATGTGTGATGAGTGATGGTGAAAATGACCTCCAACGTTGACCTATATATATCCATTAGTGAGGGTGTGTGACACATCTGTTGGGGCTTCAAGCCTACATTTCAATTCTGGCTGACCTTGCACATAAGTGGAATTAATTCAAAATAAATGTTCTGCTCATCGGATCAAGATGATCTTTAGATCGATCTTGCACCTCTACGAAAGAGGAATCCAATAAAAACATTGGCATCTTCATCTGTGCATCACAACATGGAGTTTGGACCTAGTTGTCCAAAATTAACAATGAGACATATAAATATCATTTTAAAGTAAATCCAAATTTATATTAACTCCAACAGATGATTACATGATGCAAATATACAAAATTAGCCTTTATAGATGAGGCTTTACATCCAAGGCTCCAAAATCAGCGTTTATAAATTATATGTGAGGTTATGTGTGCTAAAACTTCCCCGATGGGGGGTGTCATAAATGTTGGACAAGTGGTGGAGGAGGCGTCGGCAAAGCCTGTCCGGCCTCCACATGCGCCCCCACCCCATGTTAATTAGATGTGATATCACGGGGCAGCGTGGGAAGCTGTCACCCAAGGCAATGGATATTAAACCCCGCCCTTGGAGCTTGCCAAGCATTGTTCGGTCGTGGTGGGAGATGGTAGTGTTTTGCAGTGCGGTAAGGGTCATGGAACTCCTACACCCCTCGTCAAAGTCTAGGCCTTGGGGGAGAGGCGAAGAAGCAAACAAAGGGTGTGCAATCTGGGGAGTGGTGGTGGCGTTGGCCAACCCTTGGGACCCTCGAATGCCAGGGAGAATGAACCGATCTACATTCTCGTTGATCCAATTAGTTTGTGTGGCGCGGCGCAGGTGAGCAGGGAGGAGCCAGGGCTCTCAGGCCTTGGAAAATTGTCGAAGAATTGCCTTTTTTCTGGTCTGTGTGCAGTGGGGAATTTGGTCGAGTGGCCTATGGTTTTGGACTGTCCGAAGCTGGTGGAGAGGAAGCACGCCGAGGCAATTGTTAAAGAGGCAGTTGGACGATGCGAACCGCTTTAGAGGCATCGAGTCAAGGACTCCTCACCCCGTTCCTCTTGGGTGTGGGGAGTAACTTTTAGTTACGGCAGGTGCTAGAGAGACCCTCAATTCTCCTTGGAGGCATTGGTAAAAGTTATGTTGCTTTCTATTGCAGTGTTTGGTTGGGAGGTCACATATTTTCGACGGCATTACAGGAGTTTTATGTACGTCGAGATGTCATGCCACAGAGGTAGGCCACGCCGTGGGGATGGCAATACGAGGCATGCAGACTAGCCGAAGCATGACAATGGAGCCTCGTCGAACTCGTCGAGCAAACGCGAGACAAAGGAGCATGTTGTGGTTGCTCCAGCGACGCTGGAGTCCATAGACACTCAACTTCAGAACATCCAAGTGAACATGGACATCCTCAGGAATCACAGGTATGATGACTGCAATGAACTGGTTGCTTACATCAATGATATTCAATTCGGCCAAAATGAAATCATGGAACAACTGGACAACCTGCGACGCCAGCAAAGGAGTGCCAACGACCACCTTTGCAGTCTAGACTCTAAAAGCGAGGGTGGAGCAAATTGATTTTCATATGCATGAATATGTTGGCCACTTCGCAGCTCCCCCTGTAATTCGCCCCAACCCCCTTCCTTAACATGTTGTTTTCTGTTGAGTTTCGCTTTTTGTTTATTGTATGTCATGGGCTCTAGGCCGCCCGAGAATAATGCATGGAGTCATTTGCTAATGTTATCCTCCGGGGCCCAATCTCAATAAGTCTGGTCGGACTGAGAGAAAGGGGTCTATCAAGATGAATTTTGTACTCTGCACTTTGATGATAATCTAATGATTGAATTTTGACTAACAAAAAAAAAATTTGCTAAAACTAAAATAAAACATGAGCTAAAGACAATTATGGCTACATTAACATATCATTACTAATAAAACTCATCCTCATCAACAAAGATAGGACAAGATGCTTTTTCAATAGATGAGGCAACTCTACTAGTACTTCTAGTTGCACTTCCACCACCATTGGCACAAATATCAAGAGCAGAAAGAGAGAGCTCTAAATCTGGACATTTGGGTGTTAGAAGGGGCCGACGCCCTTCTTCACCCTTTGAGCTGGCCGAAAAAGATAAAAAGAATAATATTTTTTCCTTTTTGCTCCCCGAAACGTGGCATGTAGCGGCCAAAACATCGTCGGTCGTACCATATGGCATTTTGAAATCTCGAACACCGTACAGTATGGCCAACAGCGTTTCGGCAACTTTTCAAGGCCGTTTCGGCGTTTCGGGACGTCCCTGGTACTGGTACGCCACCTTCTTAGGCGTTTCCTGCAACATAGGATTGTAGAAATTTAAAAGTGGTGTGGAGATAACTTGTTGGAGGTACATACATTTAAATAATAGTTCACATAAAACCAGCTGGCATTTCATGAAGGAGAAGTTTCCCTTCAATTATACTGATAAATAAAATAAGTCGACAAAAGAAACATATTGCATACCTTAAAGCATAACATGTTACATATTAGATAGCATCTTGGATATTATAAGATCAATAAGCTTAACTATTATATGGAAATCTTGTGCAATACTAGTATTCATAATTTTAGGAATGAGTTGGCCAATAGCACACATTTTCCAATATCTATGGACCTATTATAAGATTAAGCATACACACATAGTAACACAGAGGTGCATAGTGAGAGAGAGAGAATTGTATTATTCAATCTGAAAATAAGATGTACATCAGAGACTCTCATGGTGGGAGGAAAACACCCATACAACCAACCAACACTGATAAAGACAGTATTGAATCCTAACAAACAAACTAAATTTCTTAACATAATTCATTAATGAGACATGTGACTTTATGGCATTATGTTCTGACATTTTATTGTCTAAGTTACCTAACATATCAAATATCTTATGAATACAGAAATATTAAATTGTCAATGAGGACTTGTCTGGTTGGTAAACCAAGGGTTGTGATATTTCAACACCAAGGTTTGATTCCCCCTAGTACACACTAGCCCCTCATGCACCATGATGTCCACAAACACTGGCCAGATGTGGTGATGGACAAAGTTCCCAGCCTAAATGCCAAGATATTTTCACTTTGGTGTTGATTGGGTGGTACTCACTACTCAGTGACAAAAGGCAGCTTCAAAATCAAACATTGAATTGAGGGCAAACTGTAGAAGCAAATTCAATTGGCAACTAATGAAATCAATTGGATAAGAGGATTTTTAAAAAATGCTAAAGAGTTGATGCTAACATTCTAATCCAACGACTAAGATTTCTAGGGAAGTGTTATACCGTCCTTGCCTGTATATATAGGGACGTTTTATTGGCAGTAGTGGTTAATATTTTCCCATATTTAGATCCTCTATCTAGTAGGCACTCTATTAGATACCCAGTTACGAATTAAATATAGCAATATACAAACGTGATTTTTGTTGTGAGTGGTACTAGAACAAACAAACCAGTAACTTTAATATATTTTTTATTCTTTATCCATTAACACTTATATTTAAATATGGTTTCACTTTGAAGTATTTAAGTAACTTTTATTTTCATTTTTGAACGATTTTCGCCGACTGCTCGAATGCTGCTACGCTAGGGTCCTCTCTAGGTCGCGCTACTGCTGCAGCCGCGCCCTGGCCTTCCAAGCGCCCTCGGCTCTGCTCCCTCTCTTCTTCAGGCATGGCCCCTCCAGGCTCCTCCCCGGAGGCTGATGCCGCTCAACTCGCCTTCTCTGACCTGGTTAAATCTTTGCCGCCTCAGAGGCCTCGACCTGCAATCTCCAAATTTGTAAAGAAACTCGAGGCCTTCAGGAAGTCATTCTTCCTCCTTCTCTTCCTCGCATGCCCACTCTTTCTTTGGCTGAAAAAGGACTTATAGGAAAATTCACTGGGCTTTGTCCCTCTTCAAGAACGGTGCAGCGATGGGTAGAGCGAAACTGGGCCGATAAAATAAATGGCAAAATCTCCATACGCTTTTGTGGGAAAGGGTATTTCACCTTTCATTTCGAATCCAAGGAGGACAAGGATTTAATCTTCAGGAACGGGCCTTATTTCATGGACTCTAGAGGTCTATATCTTAACAAATGGACCCCGGACTTCGATCCTGAGCTAGATGTGCCCAGCACGATTCCGGTTTGGGTCTGTCTTCCTCACCTCCCTCTCCACTGTTGGGGAGACGATTCGGTCCGTGCCATTGGGAACGTCGTTGGCAAATTCCTCGATCGCAGCGAACCAAAGGACAACATGCAAGCATGCGCCAGGATCTGCGTTGAGGTTGACGTAGGTAAAGGGCTCCCGGAGGCCAACAAGCTCAAGGTGGATGACTGGACTCACATCCAGCAACTTGATTACGAGTAGATCCCCTTCAAATGTAAGGTATGCCACGAATATGGCCACTTTGCAAATCGTTGTTCTAAAGTTATTGATGTTGAAAACCCTGACCAAGAAGCACAATGGGAGACGGTTAAAAAAAAGAAATCTGCCTCTAACCCTAAAGCTACCCCATCCTGTGCTCCTCCTCAAATCAACCCCTTAGCCTCCACCTCCACTCCCTCTTCCCAGGACCCCCCATTCATCCTTCTGCATCCTCTATCCAGCCCCCCCCCCTCCTCCAAATTCCAACTTGGAATCTTCCAACCCCTTCTCCTCATTAACCCCTCCCGAGGATGATCCTCCTCTTTTCATCCCCCTCTCCCAACCTGATGCTCCAAGCTCCTCCCCTTCCCACCAGGATCCCCCCTCTGCCCCTGATCCCCCCACCATACGTGCTACTAGAAACTCTTCGAAAGAGCATGGTGCAAACCTTGAACCTCAGAAAAAGCAAGGGCCTGGTAGGAGATCCTTCAAGCAACAAAGAGACGAAAATGCTCAAAAAGACATTGCAATGGGCACCCAAAACCCTATTGAAACCTACATTTTGGGCCAAAATAGCAAGGAGATGGGGGCTAAGGAACAAGGAGGGCGAGCAACCCTTCGTACCACTTGCACTCAATGATGAAAGTCCTTTCTTGGAACAGCAGGGGATTGGGGCACCCCTCCAAAACCGTTGCCCTTAAAGATCTGATAAGACAGGAGAAACCTGGAATCCTTCTCTTGCAAGAAACTAAACAAGGGAAACCAGAAATGAAAGACATTATTGACAAGCTCAAGCAATATGATGGCCTTCTCTCTGAATCAAGAGGGGCTTCTGGGGGTTTGGTCACCCTTTGGAACAACAGTGAATGGAGACTTAACAGCAGCATTATTAACCAGAATTGGATCAAAGTCATATTGGAGAACATCGGAGACAACAAAAAAATAGTCACCTACAATGTTTACGAACCAAATCACTACAGAGATAAAGAACAGTGTTGGAATTCTATCACGGTCGACATAGATGAAGAGGAGAACATTTATATAATAATAGGAGGAGGCTTTAATCTCATCCTCCACTCCAATGAAAAAAGAGGAGGAACATTCACTCAAGATCCTTTCAGAACTCAGTTAGAAGGCATCATGCAGGAGCATGAGTTGGTTGACATAGTTCCTAAAAATCGTAAATTTACATGAAGCAACCGCAGAATTGGGAAAGACAATATTATGGAGCGGCTAGACAGAATTCTTGTGGACATCACCCCCCTAGCCTCCTTCTCCACAGCTTCGGCCCACATCCTTCCTTTCTCTGCTTCTGACCACTATCCAATTACACTCACCCTTGAAGAGCAACGTCCTTTAGGACCTATTCCTTTTAAATACAGTCCTCTGTGGAACAATATTCCTGAAGCCGATAATATTGTTCGGTCTGCTTGGAGCCATCGTATTTAAGGATCTCCTGTATTCATAAGGGAAAGCAAACTGAAGAACACTAAAATCGCTCTCAAGGAATGGGCGAAATTCCACTACAAAGAGCCAAAGAGGATACAAACTGATATAAAGCGAAGACTGGAAGGCGTCCATGATAAAATTGAAACAAATGGACTCATCCCAGAACATCGTGTGCTTTAAAATGACCTTTACTGCCAACTTTACCGTGTCAACACAAAAGAGGAGCAGAAATGGCGCATTAAATCGAGACAACTATGGCTTCAAGGAGGTGACAAGAACTCTGCCTTTTTCCATAAACAGACCACTGTTAGGAAAATACGAAACAACATAAGTTCCATCACTGATGCTAAAGGCAATCTTCATACCGATCAAGAAGCAATCAAAATGGCCGCATCGGCACACTTTCAAGAACTTCTCACTGAGACGAAAAGCGACGAGGATTACTCTGACCTCCTCCAATACCTTCCCACTAATGTCAATGAGGACATCAACAATCTGCTCACTAGGGAAATTGATGAAACAGAGATCCAAAGAGCAATATGGACCCTGCAACCAGATAAATCCCCGGGCCCAGATGGCTTTTCCAGTAATTTTTACAGGACTTATTGGGGAATTATCAAAAAAGATTTGGTCAAACTGATACAATGGACCCAACGCAAGTGCAAAATAGGAGGCTATACAAATGCTACTCATCTTGCCCTCACTTCCAAAGAAAATCGACCCTCCTCCTTCTCCAGATTTCGACCCATTTCCCTTTGTAACTCCTCTTATAAAATCCTGACCAAAATCTTAGCTCTTCGCCTGAAACCCCATCTTCACTCACTCATCTCCGAGAACCAAGGAGGATTCTTATCCAATAGACAAATCTCTGATTCCATCCTTCTTGTCCAAGAAGCAATCCATTCTAGCCTCTCTCGTAATGAAAAAGGCTTTATCCGTAAGCTTGATTTAGCCAATGCTTTTGATCGAGTCCGACACTCTTTCCTCATTGTTGTCCTTAAAAAAATGGGATTTGATTCCTCCTTCCTTGATCTTGTTAAAGCCTGCATTACCGGCCCTTGGATCTCCCCCCTCATTAATGGCAGGCCAGCTCCCTCTTTTCAGTCGTCTCGTGGACTAAGACAAGGCTGCCCCTTGTCCCCTTATATTTTCATTTTAATGGTTGAATCCTTCAGTAAGGCCCTAGACCACAAGCACCAAGTCGAGCTCATCACTGGCATTAAGTTTGGCAATGGACTCAAAAACATGAACCATTCTCAATTTGCTAACGATACTCTGCTAATGGGAGGAGCCTCCAACATCATAGCTCATCGATTTAAATCTCTCTTGGATAAATTTATGAGCTATTCTGGAGGCATGATAAATCATCTCAAAAGTTGCATTTATGGATGGAATACTTCAGCTCAGTCTTTGCACAACATTGCCAACATTTTTGAGGTCCCCTACAAGTTGGATTGGGGATACTTCTCTTATCTGGGCATGCCTGTGAGCATTGGTCCCCTGAAGGCTGAAGTATGGGACATCATCATCGACAAAATGAAAAGGAAAGTGCAGCAATGGGGAGCTTCTTGGCTTAACCCTGCTGGCTGCCTTATTCTCCTCAAATCGGGCCTCTCCTCCCTGCCTTTATATTAGTTCTCCCTCCTTCAAGCCCCTGCCACCTTCCATCACAAAGTGGAGGCCATTATTCACCAATTCCTTTGGAAAGGTGGGAAATGTGAGAAAAGAACATACAATCTCATTAACTGGAAGCAAGTCATACAAGATCAAGAACATGGAGGTTTGGGTATCCGCTCCCCAAAGCTTATGAACCTGGCTTTTGGTGGGAAGATAATCTGGAGGCTAATCAATGGCAAGCCTGCCTGGTGGAAGCGAGTTCTGGAAATCAAATATCTAAACACTTCAAGGCAGCATCTGCTTGATCAAGCTATCCCCAATAAATATTGCACAAGGATCTGGGGGCTCTGTAAAAAAGCTATTCTCTACCCCATAATATATCCAAAGTGCCAAAGGGTGGCAGCAACATCAGCATTGGGGCGGACAGAATTATGGGGCAGGCCCCCATTAACAGTAATCAGGGAACTCATCATATTCTGGCCTATCTCAGCAACATGGGACTGCATAGCTTAAACCAGATATCCACTTGGGCTCAATCTCTGAATTGGACCGGGTGGCAATTCCCCGAGGTCCCAGCTCATTTAGAAGCGAGTCTTGCAGCCCTCCAAACTCATCTTCATGGCATAGCTCCTTTAAAGCAGGACTGTGAGGACGACTTTCGTTGGGATCCATCTGGATCGACCTACTCTATTAAAGCAGGCTATCAAACTCTTTGCAAAATGGAATACTCGGCGCCACATGGTCTCTCTGGAAATTAGTTTGGAGATCTGAGGCCCTCCCCAAGATCAAATTCTTCATTTGGACCTTGCTCAAAGGAAAAATCTTAACCTCTAATAATTTAAAAAAACGAGGTGTGATTGGCCCCTCTCGCTGTCCAAACTGTCAAGCTGCTGAAGAAACCATACAACATCTCTTCATTGAATGCCCCTTTGCCACCAGCTGATGGAAGGAGCTCTCCTCTAATTCCAACCTCCCATGGGGCTCACACAGCTCCATTGTTGAAGCCTTGGGCCTATGGAAGAAAAGCTACCCCTGGAAACGCAAAAAGAACAGTATAGCAAAAAAAGTTTGGGATACTCTCCCACTCACAACTCTATGGAATATCTGGCTAGCTCGAAACCGAAAAGTTTTCAAGGACAAAGCAACTGACTTTAGGAAGTTGTGTATTAAAGCAAGAAGTCTTACTCTGGAAACTATCTCCACTAAGAATCATGTAAATCAGATTGATTACAAGGATCTATGTGTGGAAGAGCGCAACTTCATAAGCTACCTGCTGGATAAAAACAGCATCATCAATCGCAGCAACAACCTCAACAATCAGTGGAACATCACCAACAACAATTGGAAAATTCGACTAAGCGAGGAGGATTTTAGCATCTGGTTAAAAAATTGCAAAAGACCCTCTATTCTTTGATGGTGCGTCTAAGTCCAACCCGGGCGTGGCAGGGGCTGGTGGAATTATCTGCAACGAGGAGGGTAACATCATTTCTTCCTTTGAATGGGGATTGGGACCTCTCTCCAATAATAGGGCCGAAGCTCTCGCTCTGCTTCAAGACATTTTACAACTGCAAAAGCTTGGCATAAACAATGCCATGATCTTCGAGGATTCGACCATTATCATCAGCATTATGGTTCATAAACACTCGGCATCAAACGTGGCCCTTCAACAAACCACAAGCAAATGCCAACTCCTTATCGAAAATATGCAGGGTGTTAGCTTCTATCACATTTTCCGCACCCTCAACAAGGAGGCGGACCTTCGTGCCAACAGGGCTTGTCTCAGATCCATAGGAGTCCTCTCTTGCAACGAGATCGATCTCCAAATCCACCTGCCATCATTCTGCTCAATCAACTATGGAGCCACAGCAAATGGCTCATCGCTCTACAAACCCGGAGTGCCCTTGCCATCATAGTTCTATATTGGAGGCATTTTCACGTGCCTCCGGACCACGCGCCTGGTCTTTTTACCATTACTGTAATGATTTCAAATCTTTTTTCTTCTGATTGTTATCTCCCTCTGCAAATTTACCCCTTTCGAGGTTGCTGTCCTCCCCATTCTCATGCTCGATTCCCCCCTCCGCACTCTCGTGACTTCCCGTGGCCTGTCTCATGCCCCTCCCTTCTTATACGCCCTCCTCTCCTCTCTGACTTTCATCTTTCTCCCTGCGTTGTTTTGTTGTGGAAGCCTCCGCATTTTTGCTTCTGCATCTGCCCTTCTGAGGGTGTGCCCACCGCCCCTCGCGCTCTCCTCCTGCCTTCTGCACCAGATCCCTTACTCCCGCTACCATACGCTTCATCCTTGCCGCTTGAAGTCTCGTCCCTCTCCATTTTCTCTTCCTTGTTTCTGTCTCAGGCTTCTGGAAATTGGTTATTACTGCTCAGAATGGCAAGGAGTGAAGACTGTCTGCACTATGCTGATCTCCAAGCGGAACTGGAGCAAATCCGAGCCCATCAGAAGATCATGGATGACAAGCTTCATTTTCAGACTAAGCTGGCTGAAGAGAGACACGAAGCCGATCTCAGCTTCTTCCACCAGAGGGTCACCTCCCTCCAGGAGCAATTCAAAGATCTCTCCAACAAGTGCGCCCACGCACAAGGATCAATTGAAATTCTGAAGTACATGTTGGAAAAGAATACTGCACCGAGCTCCAGCTCTACAAATGCAAGAAACCAAGGAGCAGATGCCAATCCTGAAGACTCCACCGCTCGCCAGATCCGCCATATAAACATAGACTAATCATGTCTTGCAAATTTATCTTCTTACTGTTTCAGTTCATCCGAATCTATGCTCTTTCTGTTTTTCAGGTTTTTTTGAAAGTTAGAAGCAAGAGGGTGACAGCAAACATCACTGCCACACCTCTCTCTACTACTTATATATCACCTCTTGTAACCATTGGAGCTTCGTCTCCCTCTTTTTGAATACTAATAGCAACCGACTTTGTTAAAAAAAAAGTAACTTTTATTTTCCTTGCATCAAACCTACTCTAATATCAAAAGCCATGTACATGAAGTCACAGCAAATCCATGCTGCAAATTTGTACATACATCCTTGCTCCAAGGACTTGACATACTCCCAGTTATTAGCAACCTTCTTCCCACTTAATCATTAAACAATTACCCTTTGTTGTCTTCTAATTGGTTTAGTTTTGCTGCTAATTTTTTTCCTCGTGCTTAAAAGGTTGGACCATTTTCAGTTTCCAAATATTGATAGATTACCATCAACCATATTGCGCCATTTTATTAATGTTTCTATCCAATGTATGATACAATAAAAAACAAAAGGAGAGGCTCTCTGTAGAGATTAACAACTTAATTTGGAGTTTCCTGTCAAAAGACAGGCAAAAAAACAAAAATTTTAGGGTATGAACTTATGAAGTACCTGAGAACTGCTGCTACCAACACGATGTCCTCTGTTGCCTGCAAGGAACAGGCATTTAAATTAATTGAAATCTCAAACCATATTTTTCACTGTCAATAATATATTTAGACAGGCAAAACAACAACAAAAGCAGATATCTCCTGTATGAATCAAAGCATCAGAAACAAATATAAGCATTGCAAAACATGTCATAAGACTGAATGGCTCCACATTAGAAGATGATTATGATACGCTGGTATCAGAAGCAACCACCATGTATGAAATCTGTGGGAGATAGGAAAGATTTAAAATTTAAAAAGAGCACCAGAATATTTTGACTCTTGAGTACGTAAAAATATGGGAAATATAAGTGTATAGAATCAAAAGTATTTCTTGAACATTAGTGAACTAATAATAACCAAAAGCATTTCAGTAGCATTTCTTTTAACAGTGGCAGCCTTTTCCCATTGTTTTTTACTTAAATATCATCTTCAGCAACTTGTCATTTTCCATGATGAAAACTCTCACTTAAGTCCACATTTTCACTACAAGGGCTATTCTTGAACCATTTTCTGATGAAATAATTACCAAACAATTCGTTTGGTCATCCAACAAAATCTCAAGTACAAATATTGTTAACTTCTCTACCAAATTCGGATTTGCAATGGATAGACAGATCATACGAGTAGTCAAAGGTGGATTTCGTATCAACATTTCATCCCTCCAATCCAAGAATCGTAGTGGAAGAATTTCTAAATGTGTTAACAAAATAATTTCTAGCCTCTAGGGATTTTTGGCATGTAAATTTATGTATGTCATCAGGGGGATGTCCATGATGCGTGAGTAATCATGTAATGTTTATCTTCTGAAAACTGTGGCTCACTTCATAAGTATATCAAGCAAAAACTCTACCAAATTCGGATTTGCAATGGATAGACAGATCATACGAGTAGTCAAAGGTGGATTTCGTATCAACATTTCATCCCTCCAATCCAAGAATCGTAGTGGAAGAATTTCTAAATGTGTTAACAAAATAATTTCTAGCCTCTAGGGATTTTTGGCATGTAAATTTATGTATGTCATCAGGGGGATGTCCATGATGCGTGAGTAATCATGTAATGTTTATCTTCTGAAAACTGTGGCTCACTTCATAAGTATATCAAGCAAAAACTTTTGCTACACGACAAATAAATTGGGTTCCCATCAATAAAGATATTAGCCTTAACAACAAAGTGGAAGGATTTGCTTTTGCCAGAAAGTATGCGGTGTATCAAACTTCGGAAAATTACTCAAGGCAGCTCTATCAGCCAAGCATGTTGTGGATACCAAAAGCTATGAATGTTAAATATTGCAAGACTACTGTAGGTTAAGGAAGCCAAGGTTAATGAATACAAAGAGCTGAGCATTAAGCCTGCGGCCTGCCTAAGGACCTTAACCTCAAGTGTATTCGGTTCTATATACAGATTCCGGTTTGTTCTTGCAATTTTTAGAGTTTAAAATGGTTTTCCTAGTATTGACAGGGGATTATGAACTTAAAGAGGTTTAGATGATAATTGACAAAGCCAACTCTATCAGAATATCAAATGGGACAAAACTTAAACCAAATTGTATTGCCTTCTTTTCTGCATATAGAGACACAAAATACAATATTTGAAAGAAAGAAAGAAAATATGTTGAACTTTCAGAACTCCCAAATTGGTATTATAGAAATTAAAGCTGATAATTATTTGCAAGAAATAATGACCGAAACATATCAAAACTTAAAATTAATTACCTAGAGCCAAACAATTGTATAAATAGAAACAATGAGATTTCAAGAATTGCAGCAACTATAATTAATAGCAGAACTCATAAGAAATAATAATGTCTGGCCAACTTACACTCTTCAATACTAGCAGCTGCCATCATGTTAGTTATATCCACAGAATCATCTGTCTCCTGTAAAACATGTGCTAGTGCTTCATCATTATTGACCTGCGAATTATTGTCCCAGCCTCTGGTGCCAGCCATTGTATTATTTACTTGTTCATTCCCTTCATGTGTCTGAGTATGACCATTACGGGAGTTACTGCTAGCAGAGCCCGTGGCTCCCTGCTTGTCAGAGTATGTCTGAAGTGACCAATAAACACTTTCCTGAGAAATATAAGTGCAGCCACACCATGACAGACAACGATTAATCATTGTTGCAAATGAAAAATTAAATCATAATTGCCTAACTCATTAATAATTATTATTGCTAATAGCTGCAGTCTTCTGTTGTTTTTCAATAAAAATTATTTTATCAATGTTTCAAACCTCAGCTAATTTCATCTTCGGAATAGAACAAATAATGAGAAACATAGCAAACTGACCATTTTAGAATATTGATTATTTAAGAAAAAGAGCAACCAATAGTGTAGGCCAAAACAAAGAGCGAATAAATATATACACGAATTAAACTTATCCTACCTACAGCCTAAGAAAAGAACACAACCACCTAATTGATTCTAAGGCTATCTCAACAACTAAGAAAACACAGAGAGGGAAAAAACAAAAAGATACTCTCTCTCTATATATATATCATACTAAAACCTTTAAAATAGTTCTACTGAATAAGAATAAAAAAATATGATATGAAGACCTTAACATACCTAAAACATACTAAGAACCCAGGAGCTGACAAACTAAAATTAACATCTTTCAAATGGCATGCTATATAAAACACTAAAGACACTTATAAAGACTCCTCTCTTTTTTGAACTACACTTCTCGGGGAAACTTACCAGGCACATCCTCCCATTCCAAGGACGATACTCACGGTAAACCAGATTTTACAGAGTTCAAGGCTTCGTTTATAACATGCTTAATAAGAATAACATGTCTTTTGTGGGAATTGAACTTGGCAAAGTAGGATAATACTCTCTTCTCACAACCTCCTGAACTAGACCTAAAAATAAAATTATATACAACTATAAACTTAAAAACAAAAAATTATTAGACCTAATAAACAACTAGGAACATAAAGCCAAAACTTAACCTATTAAATTGTGGTCCATAATCCTCACAAGCAACTGATATTAGAAGCACTATAAACTTCAACCAGAGCGAAGAAATTTTGGTCTGAAGAGGACAGCAAGCCCATACTCTTTCTGTGTTAGACATCTAGAAATAGTTTGGATATACTAAGGGATGGTTGAAGCAGGAATAAAAAATTGGTTTCAGGAAGGAATATCATGTAAAGCTGTTTATCACAGAAAAGCAAATAAATATTCCATCTAAAGTAAGTTGATCAGTATACACAAATAAGAGACAAATGATGGAAAAACTAACAAAATGTAGCTCAAAAGGGAGAAGAGAGAGGGGGAAGTGCACCAGTGCGAAAAATTAATAGAAAACTTTTACGTATCGTCGATTCAATAAATAAAACATATGAATGACAGGCAATCTAATCATAATTAAATTAAGTTAGATTATCCACTCGTTTTGTTCCACTACTTTCTACAGATGATTGAGTCTACTGCAGGATCAAATCCTAGCCAAGACATTAAATAGATGTTGATTAAGAATTCAATTCCATTCATAAATAACTAAATTAAGCAAAAAATACCTGATCCTGAAGGGCCTCGGCAAGAGCAAGATCGGGGTGAACGTAATCGAGACCTTCGAATAAGTCCATAAAGCTATCCGTAACTGTGTAAGGAAAGCCTGTGTTTATATAATGCACCTCAAGCTGCTGATTGCCGTTCATTTTCACTTATTTTCCTAAAGATTGCAACAACAAATCCGACTTCCCCTGCTCTACAATGCTTCCAAATTCACAGCTTCAGAAAAGCTGCGTAAAATGAAGAAACAAAGAAGACATCAAATGCGCGCGCCTGCTTCACTCCCGCCGGGAAAACAGTACAAGTTATCTTAGGGTCATTTCTAGTTCAGCTAAAATCGTCAAAGATGCTCCAGATTATCGATCTGCTACAGACGAAACCTACATTCTTTATAAAAAGAAAGAAAAAAGAAGAATAAGGAGGGCAAAAAATGCGTGTGCGTAAACCTTGTTGGAGTCAATTTAAAGAGTACTGCACTCGAAGCCGTCCAATGAAGGCGCAATCTCACCATGAGATCGGACAAGTTTCCTGAGCAGCAGCGAACGGCAGATCAGATCTCGCCAATTATTGCAGAGAAGGTTTACATCGCCACAAGATTCCTTCACTTAACTGGAAAACCCCGCGATTGGATCCCTGGCATCTTTGTAAGTCACAGGCGCAGAGAATCGATCGACTGGGTATAATGTCATTTATTTCATTCACACTGCACTTTCTTCTTTATCGCCTTATCACGAACAATACTCCTGTCTTTTCTTTAATTCCCGACGAACCTTGTCGGAGACGTGCTGCTTTGCCACGTTGACTCCACGTCGGCGGTTGTCCGGAAATGTAAGACCTTCTGGTCATTCCCACACGCTTAGACGACGGGAGCTTCGAACCGTCGATCGGCCTCGAGATGGGGTGAGATCGGCATCTTCCACTTTGTCTTTAATGATTTTATTGTTTTTTCGTTTTCCGTTGTAACGAATATCTGCACAGCTTGCTATAAGCCTATATGGGGCTAATTTTTAGGCCGGAGAAGATGAGCTTCCTTTTCTGTTTTCACCATCAAGTTCTTCCAAGTTCCACCCATTAAAGCATCCATGCCCAACCACTCACTCTGAAAAATGAAAGTTTATTTTAAAGTGGTATTTGGGATGATTTGAAAAAAAAAAAAATATTCTACTTCTTACCTTCTCTACTTTCAAAGAGTTTTAAAGAAATTTTTAAGTAATCTAAAATCTTAAATATCGGGATAAGATTTTTAAAATAATCTAAAATTTTAAATATTGGGGTTTTACTTATATTCAAAATATGGTGGGTGATTGTGTTATACTTACGTGTATAGGGGAAGTCAAGGGGTAGTCCCTCGACTTAACCTTGGGGCTCTTAATGGACAAGTAACAGGGCTATTAATTTTCCTGGTTCCAAAATATTAAAAGCCCAAAACCTTAAATGATGTAGGAAGGGCTACTAATTCTCAAAAAAACCCAATACCTTAAATTAAATGATGTAGGAAGGGCTACTAATTCTCAAAAAAAACCCCAATAATTTAAATTAAATGATGTAGGAAGTACTACTAATTCTTATGATATAAAAAAAAAAAAAAAACCCAATACCTTAGGAAGTGGATTTTTTTTGTTTTATTAAATTAAATGATGTAATAAGGGCTACTAATTCTCATGATATCAAAAAAATAAAAACCCAATACCTTAAATGATGTAGGGAGTGGATTTTTTTGTTTTATTAAATTTATAAGAAATGAAATTTCCAATATTTTTTTGAATAAAGTATTTAAAAATATATATTATGTATTGTCTTGAGTATGGCATAAAATGTAATATAAATGTAATGATTATTAGTTGGACATAAATATAATTAAATTATCTTATCTTCTTTTATTTTATTTTATCCATAAAAATTGATTTTTTTTTTTTTTAATTACTTTTAAATAAAAAACAAAAGAATTAATTTAATTGATAAATCAAATCTAAAATTTACATTTTGTCATCTTATTACCAATTTTAATAAAAATATTTAGAAATAAAATGCAAATTATATTGTTATTTTATCTCATGTAACATTCAATCTTGTAACTTTATTTTAGTTATTAGGTTAAAAAGGTATATAAAAAAATGAAATTTCTAATATTTTTTTGAATAAAGTATTTAAAAATATATATTATGTATTGTCTTAGTATGGCATAAAATGTAATATAAATGTAATGATTATTAGTTGGATATAAATATAATTAAATTATCTTATCTTCTTTTATTTTATTTTAATTTTGTCATGAAAATTGATAAAAAATAAATAAATAATTTGGAAAAAAAAATTACTTTTAAATAAAAACAAAAGAATTTAATTTAATTGATAAATCAAATCTAAAATTTACATTTTATTAGTCTTATTACCAATTTTAATAAAAATATTTAGAAATAAAATGCAAATTATATTGTTATTTTATCTCATGTAACATTCAATCTTGTAACTATTTTAGTATTTTAGTTATTGGGTTAAAAAAGTATATAAAAAAATGTTTAATTCATATATTTATGAATGTGTTGATAAGGAAAGGAGTGAATCATATATATATATATATATATATATATATAATATTGCGTGGATACACCGATCGGGGTGTGTGCCAGCATACCGTCTCACTTGGAACTCTCGTTAATGGTGATTAGATGGTGTTTAATGTGGGAGGGCGGCCTTGGCAGGTGCAGGGCATGTGTGATAGGTTTGATGTGATTCGAGGAGGTGTGGGAGAGAATAGGGAGGGTGGTTAATCGTGTTGAGCGGTAAACCTTCAGGGTGGTGGTGGATACCTGCGTTTCATTGTGTGCAGTCTCGTTGTGGTTGAGTGTAGTCTCGCGAGGAAACGCTCGGACTCCCCTCTGGTGGCAAGCTTGGCAGGGAGGCTCCATCTGTGGGAGGGCATTTGCATCAACTTCATGGCGATGGTATCAAGGTATGCCTTGCTTCTTCCTTTTCACCCCTTCCCGCGACACACTAATAATATGAAATTTGCCTGTAATATTTTTTCGCCCTCCTGTGATTGGGTGACTGTGCGATTCAATGTTGTTTGTTCGTCTGACGAGTATGTTTTTAGGATTCAATTTTCTCTTGAATTGGTCATTTCTAAGCCGGTATTTGTTCTTTATGGTCTCTTATTGCTTCGAATGGGAATGTATGGCGTTATCTAGACCTTTTGTCTATGCGAGATGGATATTATGCATGGTTGGAATGGTTGTTTCTATATATGGATAAATAGGCTTTCAAATATACCTTGCATGTTGTCATTGTTGGATTCACGAAGTATTGTTGTATTTCTATATGGTGAGAGGCCTAAGGAGCAAGAAGGAAGTTCTATCCCCGAAAGGAGACAGACCCTCTCTGTTTTATATATGTTAAATGCAATGTCTGAGCACGAGGTGCTTGCAATTGGAGGATAGTGCCAATGGAATTTGGTCACCCTGACTTGTTGTGTTTTCATAAGGCATGGGTCTAATGTTAATTGTTTCGTGCATTTGTTATCTGCATATGTATCAAGTTTTATTAACTTGATAACCTACCCAGACAGCAAGTCGTGGGTCTCTGTTCGATTGACGATTTGGTTCGATGAATATTTTACTATTCAACGAGGGTTGACAGAAATGGCTAGGTCATCCATGGGCACTAGCACGTCAGGCACTGGAGGTCGAGGGAGAAGTCATAAGAATGGGTCTCGGGAGGGACGAGGAGCATCCTCTTCGCATCCGCTAAGGAGGATTAGCCAGAAAACGACGTCCCAACATATTAGTGTCACGACTCAAGCATATATAACAGACACTCCTGAGCAGGTGCGACAGTTAATTGCGGGTTTGGAGGCCAACCTCAATCAACGGGCTAAGCAGTAGATACAGGAGGAGAATTGGGGTTTGTTGTTTCCTAATCCAAGCCATACCTATGGTAGGCTCACTCAGTATAAGCAGATAATACATCTCTATTGCATGGTGAAGAACATAGTATCCAAAGTTATTAAGAGGGCTATTAATTTTTCTGACTCCAAAATATTAAAAGCCCAAAACCTTGAATGATGTAAGAAGGGCTATTGATTCTCATGATATCAAAAAAAAAAAAAAACCCAATAACTTAAATGATGTAGAAAGTGGATTTTTTTTGTTTTATTAAATTTATAAAAAATGAAATTTCCAATATCTCTTTTGAATAAAGTATTCAAAAATATATATTATGTAGTGTTTAATATATATTATGTAGTGTTTTGGGTACTGCATAAAATGTGATATAAATGTAATGATCATTAATTGGACATAAATATAATCATCTTATCTTATCTTATCTTATCTTATCTTATACATTGAAATTGATAAAAAAACAAATAATTAAAATAATAATAATAATAATAATAATAATTTAATTGATAAATCAAATCTAAAATTTACATTTTGTCGTCTTATTACCAATTTTAATAAAACTATTTAGAAATAAAATGTAAATTATGTTGTTATTTTATCTCATGTAACATTCAATCTTGTAACTTTATTTTAGTTATTGCATTAAAAAGATATATAATAAAATGTTTAAATTAACATATTTATAGATAATTGTTAAGAAAAAAGTGAATGATATATAAAATTTAAAAAATTGGATCTACCCCCAATCAGGGTGTGTGCCAACTTACCATCCCACTTGGGACTCTCGTTAATGGCGGTTAGATGGTGTTTAATGCGGGAGGGTGGTCTTGGCAGGTGCAGGGCATGTGTGATAGGTTTGATGTAACGCAAGGAGGCGTGGGAGAGATTAAGGAGGGTGGTAAATTGTGTCGAGCAATAAACCTCCAAGTGGTGGTGGATACTTGCATTTCATTGCATGCAGTCTCGTTGTGGTTGAGTGTAGTCTCGCGAAGAAACACTTGGGCTCCCTTTTGGCAGCAAGCTTGGCAGGGAGGCTCCGTTTGTGGGAGGGCATCCGCATCGGCTTCATGGTGATCATATCAGGGCATGTCTTGATTCTTCCTTTTCACCCTTGCCCGCGACATACTGATAATATGAAAGTTTCCTATAAGATTTTTTCCCCCTCCTGTGATTGGGTGACCATGTGATTCGGTGTTGTTTGTTCGTCTGACGAGTATGTTTATGGGATTCAACTTTATCTTGAATTTGTTGTTTCTAAGGTGGTATCTGTTCTTTATGGTCTCTTACTGCTTCGAATGGGAATGTATGGTGTTATCTAAACCCTTTGTTAATGCGGGATGGCTATTATGCATGGTTGGAATGGTTGTTTCTATAAATGGATAAATAGGCTTTCAAATATACCTTGCATGTTGTCGTTGTTGGATTCACAAAGTATTGTTGTATTTCTATATGGGAAAAGGCCTGAGGAGAAGGCAAGAAGTTCATTCCCCAGAAGGAGGCATACCCTCTATGGTTTATATCTGTTAAATGTAATGTATGTGCACGAGGTGTTTGCAATTGGAGGACAACGCCAATGAAGGTTGGAGGCCTTGACCTGTTGTACTTTCATAAGGCATGGGTCTAATGTTAATTGTTTCCTGCATCTGTTATCTGCATATGTATCAGGTTTTATTAATTTGAGAGCCTGTCTAGCCAACGAGCCATGGGTCATTACTCGATTGGCAATTTGGTTTGACAAATATTTTATTGTTCAATGAAGATTAACGGAAATGGCTAGGCCATCCATAAGCATTGGCACGTCAAGCACTAGGGGTCAAGGGAGAAGTCGTAAGAATGGGTCCCGAGAGGGACGAGGAACATCCTCTTCGCATCTGCCAAGGAGGACTGGCCAAAAAACGACGTCCTAGCATATTAGTGTCGCAACTCAAGCATATATGACAGGCACTCATGAGCAGGTGTGATAGTTGATTGTAGATTGGGAGGCAAACCTCAATAAAAGGGCTGAGCGGGAGATACAGGAGGAGGATTGACGTTTGTTGGTTCCTGATCCAGGCCACACTTGTGGTAGGCTCACTCAGTATAAGCAGACGATACATCTCTATTGGATGATGAAGAACAAATTATCCAAAACTATTATGTACACAACAGGGCCCATTAAAACTGATTCGGGGTTTCAGGAAATCCAGAAGGAATTCCAACTTGTCCAATTTCAAATTCAGCAGCAAAATGTTCAGTTGGGACGCATTGAGAGGTACATTCAGTGCACTCCCCACTCAAAGATTTCGGGTTCCAATGCAAAGGACCCAGCTCCAGTGGAGTCCTCAGAGGACTAGTATTTAGTTGTTTCCTTTTGTTAAAATTTTGATGATGTATATGTTGATCAATAGTACTTTTGTTAGTATGTTAAGGGTGAACGGGGTTTTAGACATTCAGGCCTATAAGGCCGAGTATGACAAACTTAATAACTTCAAATTTTGGATGGCTTATAACGCGTTTCGATGGCCAACAAACCTAGTTTCCCAGTACGCAGGTTGAGGCGACATAATATCTATTATAGATGTAATCTGCTTTGAAAATGAATAAAAAATCTTACAAAAAAAAAAAATCTAATAAACATAATTCATGATTTTTTACTTAAAGTTTTTCAATTATACAATTTAAATCTTCTTTGAAATATAAATTATATTATTGTATTAATTTATTTAATATTTAATTTTATTAATAATTTAATTAAATAAATTATTTATTTAGAACAATTTAATAAAAAAATTAATTTTTTATTTAATGTATCCCATAATATAAAAAAATTATGTCATCCACCAAAATATAAAATTCTAAAAATATATTTACTTTTTATAAATCAAATTATTTATTTAATAATAAACTATTTCCTTTATATAAACAAAAAGTTTCTTTACATACAATTACATAAAATAATAAAATATCAAATTATTTATGTAATAATAAACTGTTTACTTGACCTAAACAAAAAGTTTTTTTAAATACAATTACATAAAATATCAACAAACTTAATAACCTAAACCCCATTTAATTATAAAATATTTTTTAATATAAAATATTGAATATTGGTTTAATAAATAAACTATAACACCTTGAAATATTAATTATAAAATATTTTTTAAGTATAAAAATATTTAATATTTGTTTAATAAATAAACTATAACACCTTGAAATATTTTAGTTTATAATTAAAATATTTTTAAACATAAAAATATGGAATGTTTGTTTATTAAATCAATATATTTTGAAAATAGTGAGTTTTGTAATTTTATAATTATTATTATTATTTAATTTTAAGGCCACAGCTAAGTTATACATCAAATTGGTATATGAAATCTTTTGTTGATAGAAAAAGAAATATTTTCATAATTTTTAAATTTACCCAATTAAAATAATTATCTAACTAAATTTTTTTCACTTATATTTTATTTTATAAATAATATATTAAATGTCCATGCAATTTTGAATAGACAATTATTATTATTAAAGCACTCTTCACCTTATTCAAATATTATTCTTAAACATAACCATAATAACCAAAAAATATCATAATAACCTGATGAGGAACTACAGTTAGTAGTTCGAAACGCATCAGTCCTAAAACTCTTATGTGATTTCCCGAAAGATTTATATTAAAATCATAATATCCTCTCACTCATACCAAACTTACAAAAAAATAAATAAAAAAATTGCACTTCTCCTCATCATTATTATATATATATATATATAAATAATCAAAATAAAAATAATATTTTCATATTTTATATTCAATTTTTTTTGTTTTAATTAATAATTAGGTTGTTGAAATGATCTTTACTTTTAATTATTTTGCTTTTTTGGGTTATCATTAAATTTTTACACAATAAACTTTTTTAATTTTTAGAATCTTTCTATATATACCACTATACAAGAATTCTATCCACCTAATAACTCTACTTATTATAAAAAAATAATAAGTTATTATTATTTTTCCACCGTTAATGAAAAGCATATTATAAAAACAAAGGCTAACAAAAAGCACGGACATCATGATTCTGAGAACGGACTAACCGTGCACGTTGCAATCAATGAGAAAAACGAAAGTTGACGAGTTGAACCCTAACATCAAGTTCCAGCACTAAATGCTTAGTCAGACCAACAACTCTTTTACTTAGTCATACATTATTGACTTTTATAACATAAATTTACCATACAAATAATGTGACTTCGCTTTATTAATGGGGTTTAGGAGGGCGTGGTTGAGCAACTAGCCCGACCTCACACCCTTGAAGGTAAACGACTTCTACAAGTATTTGAACTACCACGACTTTGGTAAATGGTAGGTGAATATATAAATGGAAAATAGCAAACATATATTTTATTAATAGTTAATATAAAATCATTTAGTATATATTTTATGTGTTTTTTTTATTATAATAAATAAAATTTAGAAAGAAAAAAACAAAAACCAATTTTGTTTGTTTATTTAGGTGGTTGGAATTATTCTCCTCACCCATGTTCTACTTTTGAAGTGATATGACAGTTTGTGTGTATCATTTTTAATTAATTTTGTTGTATCTTCTATTAAATCTTCCAAAAATAATAATTTACAATATTTGATATGCAAATTACATTTTTTTTAATTTTTTATCAATTTATATTTTTTTTATTTTCACATACTTTGAGTGACAATTTTTCTTCCATGACTTTTGGGTTGTTCTTATCTCTTTATTTCACATTTCAACATGTGTGAGTTGGTTTTCTATTACAAACCTAGCTTTTAAGTGCCCTTCGAGGAATGGGGTCTAAAAAATCTCACAAACCCTTAATCTTAATCTAAATGCATCTATAATGCACACATAATCAATTTCTACTTTCATTCTCTATGACAAGGTTTAAAAACACAGGCTTAAGAAATGGGCTCATCCCACAAACATATCATTCATGCACACAAATGACCTAATGTTAAGGGATGTTTTCTGTCACACCAAGAGATCATCTTATAGCAATACATGGCACGTATCACTCCATGAAGTTTATTCTCCTGCGATATGTGGAAAATGTTGATTTTCCCACTATACAGAGAAAAAGTTAGTTTTTCTTCGATACAGAGCAAGTGTTATGTCTCCTTATCACCAGAAGAAGTTCATTATCACATGATACAGAAGATGATTAAATGCTTTATTAATACGAATTTTAACTCCAAAGTGATATAATAGACACATCTTTCCCATGTCATTATCAAAGGTGATTGCACAATGATGTATCATTGTCTATTGACAATCCTCATGCAATATGGAATTAGAATTCCCCTTCCATCGTTGTCAAATCCACTTTCTTGGGTGTCAAGGAATACCCATCATGCCAAATGATACATCTTGGGTGATACAATGATGAATTTATTTGCCTTAGGTTATAGACCATTGTCGATGACATCTAAGGTGGAGGCACACAAAGTCTTCAACAGATTCATGCCAAGGGTAATGCATAAGAGTGGTTCAAACTTCTAGCAGCCTGAGCTCGAGTTGAACAAGTGTGAGGGACTTCATTTATCTTGTATATTTTTAATCCTCTAACACTCAAATGCCCATGCTCTAACTCCATCAAATTTTATTTATAGCAAGTCCAAATGCCCAATAATGGGTCGAACTCGAATTTAGTGCCCTTGGGCATGACTTTTAGCATCCCAAACAAGTTTTATTTCCTATAAAAATACTCGTAGAAAACCACTCATACTTTTCACTCCTTCTGCACAGGAACACTTTCAAAGTTCATGGAAAATCTCCCTCCACTCACCCTTTATTTTTTATTCCACACACTCTACACATACTAAATAATGCTCCCCCAACCCCCACATGCATCCTCCTATCCTTAGAAGAAGAAACTCGTGATTTTGTGGCTTGTGGCAAGAAATTTGTGGGTCAACTTGGGAAATCAAGGTGGGTACTAGATATGTTATTCATTGACTCTACATATATTAAACAATGCTCTCCCAACCCCCACATGCATCCTCCGATCCTTGCACGAAGAAACTCTTGATTTTTTGTGGCTTGTGGTAGAGAAATTTGTGGGTCAACTTAGGAAATGAAGGTGGGTAATATTCGTTGACATTCTCGATTATCCTAGCCCTCCATACCTCCATAATTGTGATTGGTTAGCTACCCAACTACCCAACAATACTTTAATCATTGATTTTGGGAGAGTGGTAAGAGGGGGGAATCGTTATGCAATTTGGAAATACAGTTCCTTTCGATGAAGGTTAATGACTTCACAGGAAATGCACTCCCCCAACCTCCTTACTAGTTTTAGCTTGTAGTATCATGTCCAATATCAATGCTCCACATTTCAATTAGTTATTTAGCAATTTTATTGTTAATAATCAAAATAGATTTACATAGTTTACAATTTATTTGTTATAGTTCCAAAAACACAATATCTTTGTTGTGACTCACGATGGCACTACTATATAATTTGTATTTACATACTGTGGAAAATGGAGTGTTACATTCTAGCTCTGCCATTACTTTGTGTATAGAATGTTAAGATTCAAGTAATTCTGCACGTTAATGTATTTTTCTCCATTGAAGTTGCATATGTAGTAGTGTTGTTTTTTGAGCATTTTTTCTCAAATATAACTTCTTGGTATGTTTTTATTTATGTACCTTTCTTATTATTCCTTGCCTCGTAAGGGACCATAGCATTCGCCTCACAACGAAGTGCCTTGACTTTCAATATTTTTCCTATTTTATTGCAATTTTAACCAAAATTTGGAGAAAATGCTTAATTTTCCAATTTTCTTGTAAATTCAAAAATAATTTTCTAATTTGATGGTAGTCTTATTTCTATTTTTTTATTCGTTGAACAAGCTCTGATGGGACATAATTCCCCTAGTGGAGGGAATTTTATTTTTGATATTTTTCAGTGCCTGACAAATAATTTGAAAATCCAAATAAATAAATAATTTAAAAAAAATTAATTAATTAATTAATTAAAAATTTTAAAATAATAATAATAATAATAAATAATAAATAAATAAAACTAATTTTGTCAGTGGTCATTGCGTAGGTGAGTGCTCTGACACTAACAATGAGACTGACATTGTTATGCAACTGCGCTACCCAATAATTTCAAAACTAATGCGGTTGTAAGCGCTTTACGTAGACGAGGGGGGCCTAAATAAATGTCCAACTCATTGTGCAAAGGAAGTGTATTTTAAGTAAAGGAGTGGGCGAGGGAGTGGGGTTCCTGAACATGAATGAATCTCCAATGAATATAATTGCAAGATAATTCACAAACAACGAGCGCTCTTCACACATTGCTCATCCCTCTTCGTCAAACTTGATAAACACTTTGTAGCATAGAAGCCAACGATGCCCCTTGCAAAAGTGTGGTAGCTAAAAAATATGTGATGTAAAATATGTGCCTTTCGATTATGGCTTATTTCCCTTAACTGTAGTCAATTATGAAGATGGAAAGAATATTTTCTCTATGATATTATAATAACCATTGTTATATATCAATTATTCATAATTATGTGTGGGAGGATGTGTTTGCTCCAAAACTCTGCAGTTCCACCTCCGCATCAAGTTTGCTTATAAAAGGATCTATGGATTTAAGACGCTATGAACATGGTTTGTACTACTTTTCTTACAGATAAAGTGTTTATGTTCATTGAAAAACATACAAAAAAGGCAACTTGTGAACCAAAAATGTTGAAGCTCCTCTACAAGCAAAGTTTCGCACAAGCAAATTAATTTCTTTAAAAAAAGGTGGGTCACATAAAACATCTGCGACAAGCTAAAATATTGGTTTCTAGCATTTGCCTCACAAGTTACATCATTGGTGACATGATTTGATTATGTTCTTCTTCTTTTTTCAAGACATAGTTGGATAAATTATTAATTTGTAAGAAAATGTTAAAATAGAAGATTATAATTTAGTTATTTAAATATAATTCGTTAACCCATTGTGCAGAGGTAGAGATGTGTGACTTTTAGTGTGCGGAGCTTTCTTCCGCACAAAGTGGGCCACATGAAGCATCCGCTAGAAGCAAAAATCTCAGCATCTAGCATCTGCCGCAGGATTTACATCAAAAGTGTTAATGGTTAAACAAAAAATAACAAGCCAATTAGATTTACAACTAGAAACCATAGAAACCATTACAAAAAAGGTGGGCCACATAAATCATCTCCTACAAGCAAAAATCCTAGCATCTGGCATCCCGCAGGGGTTGCAAAAAAAGTGTTAATGGTCAATGCTCAAATGTACCTCGACAAAGAAATCTAATAAAATCTATATGCTAAGCATTTGCAAAATATAAAATAAAATCAAATAACTATCTTTAAATCAAATATCTTAACCATTAATGCCTAAGATTAAATAATTAACTCTTTAAAAGTAAAACAGCTTGACGCTTAACCCTAACACATTCCCAATATTCTATACAATATCTAAAAATAACTTAAGAACTAACTTGAGTCTCAAATCAAAACGATGGTGCATAAGGATAATGTTACGAGTTTTGCTTGTGCGGAGAGATGTGCAAGGTATGTACGTGATCCAGGTGGATCTCCCCTCTTGGATAAATTTTAAAGATGTCCAATATTGGCACATTACTAGTTCCAAAACATCTATGCACACCAAGAAGAAGCTCACAAAAACTTTGGAAAAATGTGGAAATGATTAAATTGTAAATTATTAATACTTTAAGTGGGTTTAAGTACTCATGTATTTTTCATTTAATTTGCAAAAAGGAAATTGATTTAAGAGTGAGAATCCACCTCACAAACAATTTCCTAATCTCAAGTTGGAGTTGAGATTTTCATAGGACGATATTGCTTAAAAATGTGGATGAGATCCATGTTTGGTGGATCTGAGAGATTTTCTCCTTAAGAATATCATAATATCCTCTTTTAAGGGATCTAGTGAGTTATTCTCTCCTTGGAATATGGATCTAAGGAGATATCCTCTCCTTTGTTTATAGATCTCTAAAAGTCATAAATTCTCCTATGTACTCTATATAAGAGAGAGTTTTTGGGGGAGAGAGTTTGTTTGAGAGAGTTTTATTTTGAGAGCATTGAGAGCTCAATTGGGGAAGTCTTTCCGAGGTATTGAATAAATGTATGTAATGTGTAAGCGTTAATTTTGAGAAACTAGGTCCAAACTCCATGTCGTGATGCTCAGATGACGATGCCAATATTTTTATTGGATTCCTCTTTTGGAGAGGTGCAAGATCGATCTAAATATCATCTTGATCAGATGAGAAGAACATGTATTTTGAATTTATTCCACATGTGCAAGGTCGATCGATTTGTCCCACATGCATAAGAGATGTGTCACACACCCCCACATATGACTATATATTGGAGAGACTTGGAGTTCATTTTACACACACATTTTTTGGAGACATTCTCTTCTCTCATGGATGGTGTTGCGATTAGGGCTTCTCATGGTGATGCGGTTAGGGCTTCTTGGTGCAGCGTCTTGGTGGAGCGTTCTTGATGAGACGTCTTGGGGTTGAGTGACACATTGGGTTGGATGACATTATGGAGACTTTGCTGGTTGAAGCATCCTACTGACCGCAGTAACGCCACCATTCTTTATCTCTGTTTTGGCTTGGCTTCCATAGATCGATTGGGATGTTCTATCTGCATCTTACTTTCAATAAGCCCTAGAAGTTTAAAGTATATTTGCACCTAGCATAGAACATATTCAGAATTTAACATGGTATCATAGCTAAGGAGAAGACATATCCCAACTTGTTGAGAATCTAGGGCAGTGAGATAAGGCCTGTTTGATGCGATCGAAATACATGTGCCCTAACCGTCAGCGAAATACATGTGCCCTAACCTTCAGCGTGGAGAAGTCTTCTAAAAACAACGTGAAGAAGTCTGTGTTGGAGACCAAGGAGCTGTAATAAAGGTTCAACAAATCGACCCGCGGGCCATCATTGAAAGACGGGTGTGAATTTATATGAAAAATGGGTTTGAACCAAATATTGAATTAAAAGTGAGGACTATAGCTTATCGAAGCCCCCAAATTTTATCATCATTAGAATTTTTTGATAGGAAAAATGCACAAAATCAAGTGAGAAGTCGAGCGGTTGGTGGGGCCGTGGAATGGTTAAATAAATTTTAATTTTTTTGGTGGCCAATTATAATGTACGAGGTTAAGGGTTTAAATCCAAAACTCATAAAATAAGTTTTCGTCGAATATTGGCAACGACCGAGGGACCGCTGCACTCGGTGGCCATTGCCAGGATTTGAATTTGTCATTGTGTTTAAGGTCAAGTCAGAACGGTTGTGACATAGATAGGATTATAGGAATTTGTTGATAGAGTGGCCTCATCAGA
This sequence comes from Pinus albicaulis, assembly GCA_034641835.2. Classification (NCBI taxonomy): domain Eukaryota; kingdom Viridiplantae; phylum Streptophyta; class Pinopsida; order Pinales; family Pinaceae; genus Pinus; species Pinus albicaulis. The sequence goes on from CM076581.1 coordinate 362,769,108, forward strand.
TTTTATACTGAATATTTCTAAGCGTTAGATGCAGTGTACATTGAAATTCTGGGCAGGTTGGACGAGTTTGAACCCGCAGGCGGACAAGACATCATGGTAGCGGAGGGTCGAATTTGTGGACCCGCGAAGCCAAATTTAATCCAAAGCACGCCAAAAAGGAGCTGACTAAAACAGTTGAGCCGTCGTCTCATAATTTCGAGATCGAGACAATCGTTTAAACCTCAGGTGTCAAGCTTGCATGGCCGGAAGAGACCGAGCACTTCATTGTCCGCCAAGGCCTCCATTCCCGTTGGGAACCTTGTAGAATTATTACTTCATCTTGAAAGCGCATGTTGACTCGGTTCTGCCACATTAGATGTTGACTTCGTCAATTCATTTCCAATGGACGAAAATAGGTGGGTCCTGTAGGGTCGTGCTTATCTACTGATCAAAAATCGGGTTTGGAAACTCATAGGGCACCTTGTCTTGCCTAGGCTGCAGCTAGAAGGAGGTTGTCCAATGGCTGGTTAATGGATGGTGCAGCCTACAAAATTCCCTAACCAGAATAGTTAATTGCAGTAGTATACAGACTTCGGTAAGCCCTTGTTGAAGATTGGAATCTCGGTCTTATTAAAGAAGTGTTGGTTGTGGAGAAGTATTTAAAGAACTTGGATTGCAACAATGTAGTGGATTGTCACCTCTAAAACCTCGGAAAAGTGTCCTCACCTCAGGTTTCAGCTCAGAAAGTTATCATTGAAGAGGCTTGGATTTCAAGCTCAGTTGAAGGCTCAAAATTGGACAAGAACAGTGGTAGTATTGCGATTTTAGAATATTGTAGTGAGGCTTAAAAGTGCTAGGACCTGTGGTGATACTGATGACTTCAGACCTATAAGATTTAACCCCTGTTGAAGGTTCGGACCAGAAAATAGAAGAACAATAAGCTTAATAAGACTATAAGATTTTAGGTCAGTTTGTTCTAATGCTGGGGACAACCACTTGTAGGGTGACTTGTGTGAGTTATCTTTAGGGCTGAGCGTAAAGGAGGAGTGCCTCTCACAGCTTGAGACCTTAAGGAGGATCGATTTTTATGGTCCTTCCAAGGCCGAGTTTTGTCCAGATTGAAGGATAATTTTTTATGCCTTAAAGTAGAGGGTAAAGGCCCTGAAAAGATGACAATAAGTAAGAAGCTCAAATTATTATGTGAAGGCAGACTTGCTGTGTTGATACTTATAGTGCATTGGAAATCTACTGTAAGAAGGCAAACAAAAGAAGAGGTATGTAAAATTAATTCTTACATGGAAAGTTTGTCTGTCTTTGAATGTTGTTTAAGAAAATCTAAGGATAATATCAATGACTGGTCGATGAGCCTTAGAACAGTGACATATGGCAAAGAATATATGACCTCACTGTATAGGGAAAAATCTATATGAACTTGGTTTGTGGTATCTTCAAAGGCATATGGAAAAATATATATAACCATGAAGTTTGATATCTTCAGTTATGTATGGTGATGAATATGATAGTGATGTATATGATAATATTATGGAAACACTGTAATATATGATATGAAAATATATGATACCTGTCAAGATGTATGACAGATATATGGCAGTATATGGCTATGATTCTTGTATGGCCTTCACAGTGGGTGAGTAAGATTCAGGCCCATGATTACAAAGCCCTTTCCAGGTTGGTGTTTGGGATGCTCGAATTCAAAAATAATCATGAAGGAATTTGTCAGGGTTGTGCCAAAGGAAAGCAAAGGGGAATTTTCTTCATCCCTCAAGTGTCACAAAGACACCTGATACACTCTGACTTATCCATTATGCTGCTTGTGAAATCCTTGGGAGGATGTTCTTATAGATGTATTCTCTCACAAGAGGAGTTGAAATTAAGAGGGAGACCACAACCATGTATGCTCCTAAGCAAATGACGTTTCTAGAAGAAATAAGAGAAGACCTTCATAGCTCAGAGACTCTCTCGAAGATTCAAAAAGACATATGGCTCCAAAGGGCAAAATTATGGGAAAGAAAGAAGCCATATAGATACCAAGGGTATCTAGCAGCCATGAGTACCATATGAGCCTGGATCATTTGAAGAAGCCGCAAAGCATCAAGTCTAGAAGGATGTTGTACACGAAGAGCAGGAGTCCATTATGATGAATGATGTCTAGGATGTGATTTCAATACCAAAGGATAAAGCTGTTGTCACCACAAAATAGCTCTATAAGATTAAGCATGGATCTGATGGTAGTGCTGAAAAGTTCAAGGCAAGATTTGTTGCCCGAGGCCTCTCTCAAAAGGAATTCGTAGACTATGATGATATACTTGCACCTGTGGTCCAATATTCCACTATCCAATCTATTATTTCCCTTGCTGCTACGCAAGGATGGAGTCTACATCAGATGGATGTGAAGACCGTTTTTCTGCATGATTTGATATAGGAAGAGGTGCATGAGGAGAAACCTCTGGGGTTCGAAGTCTAGGATAGAGACTCTCATGCATGTAGGTTGAAGAAAGCCCTATATGGGTTGAAGCAAGCCCCCAGGGCTTGGTATGAGAGGATAGATATCTACTTGATGAAGTTGGGATTCACTCATAGTAATTCTGATCCAAACCTTTACTTCAAGGTTGATAGGGAAAAGCCTCTCATTCTGGTGATGTATGTGGACGACCTCTTCCTGACAGGTGTTGACCCTCTCATTCATCAGTGTAAGAGGGAGCTCGCTTATGAGTTCGAGATGAAGGGCCTAGGACTGATGCATTACTTCCTAGGCCTGGAGGTCTGGCAAAGACCTGGCAAGATTTTCCTCTCTCAAGGAAAATATATTGTGAAGCTGCTGGAAATATTTGGTATGGTGGACTATAAGTTCGTGTCGACACCGATGGAACTCAACTTTAAGAAGTTGAGTGAAAGCGCTGTTGGGCCTGTGCTAGCAAATCCTACCGAGTATTGTCACCTCGTAGGGACCCTAATGTTCCCAGGGAACATCCGTCTGGAAGTATGTTGTGCAATGAACACTTTGAGTCAACACATGGTTGATCCTCATAACATTCACTGGGTTGGTGCCAAGAAACTCTTGAGATATCTTTGGGGCACGATAGACCATGGGCTCAGATACACTGTCGGGAGTTTGAGACTCCGTGGATATACTAATGTTGATAGGGCTGGCAGTGTGGTGGATCGCAAGAGCACATCTGGATGCTACTTCACACTTGGTTCTGCTTCAAGTAGGAAGCAAAAATCGGTAGCTTTGAGCACTGTTGAGGCGAAATACATTGCAGCGTGTATGGCTTGCTATGAAGCCACTTGGTTGTGAAAGTTCTTCATTGAGCTGTTCAAGCATGTGCTAGATGCCACTATTATCCTTTGTGATAATCAGAGGGGAATTCATTTGTCAAAGAATCCTGTGTTCCACGATCGATCCAAGCATGTTGATGTCTGGTACCATTTTATCTGGGATAAGGCACAGCGAGGCGCCATAAGGCTCAATCATATAGGAACTAATGAGCAGGTCGCATATATTCTCACGGAGCCCTTGGGGAGGGTCATGTTCCTAACCTTCTATGAGAATCTCGGAATCTTGGAACGAACCTATTGTGAGGGTCCTATTGGAAAATGAGCTCTCGGAGCTCTAGGGGGCTTTGGGGATAGCTTCTTGGAGCTATAAGAAACCACAGGGCGCTTGCCAAACCTTGTTTGTGTGCTTCTACCCCACCATTATGATATTGAGTTGTTTCACCTCTCTCTTATCTATGCCCCACATGCACCCTACCCATGGAGTCCCAGAATCATGGGAAGTACCTCTCATTTGGCCAATGAGGTGGGAAAAGCTAGAGACCAGTAGAAAATACCGATGGACACATCAGATATTGTCGTACTCTCTATGTCTACGATGGAACGTGTCCAACCACTTGATTTAGGATCAATTCTAGTGAGGTTTCAGACCTCCAATTGACTTCGGGTCGGTTAAAATAACTTCGAGTTAGTTAAACTAACTTCGGGTTAGTATATAACTCTCTTGAGTCCAAGTGAGGTTTCCGACCTCCAACTGACTTCGGGTCAATTAAATCAACTTTGGGTTGGTATGTGACTCCTTTGAGTCGTATAGAGGTTTCAGACCTCTGAGCTGACTTCGGGTTAGCCAAGAGTGATGTATTTGTGACTCACCTTTTGTTTTGAAATAAAGAAGCCAGCGAAGCAAGTTACAGCGGGATGACGCACGATGTTTGGATGGCACTAGTGGATGGATTTATCCCTAGTTGAGAGGGAGTGTTAATTTTGGGCAACTAGGTCCAAACTCCATGTTGTGATGCTCAGATGATGATGCCAATGTTTTTATTGGATTCCTCTTTCGAAGATGTGCAAGATCGATCTAAATATCATCTTGATCATATGAGCAGAACATGTATTTTGAATTTATTCCACATGTGCAAGGTTGACCGATTTATCCCACATGCATAAGAGATTTGTCACACACCCCCACAAATGATTTTATATTGGATATACTTGGAGTTCATTTTACACACACATTTTTTGGAGACATTCTCTTCTCTCACGGATGGTGTTGCAATTAGGGCTTCTCATGGTGATGCGGTCAGGGATTCTTGGTGCAGTGTCTTGCTGGAGCATTCTTGATGAGACGTCTTGGAGTTGAGTGACACATTGGGTTGACTGACCTATGGAGACTTTGTTGGTTGAAGCATCCTGCTGATCACTGTAATGACACCATTGTTTATCTCTATTTTGGCTTGTCTTCCATCGATCTATTGGTATGTTATATATGCATCTTACTTTCATTAAGCCCTAGAAGTTTAAAGTATATTATCCATCTAGCATAGAACATCTTCATAATTTAACAGTAATCCTTGAAATCTCTTAAGTAGTAGAAGGAAGCTCTAGGTTTTTAAACCCTTTTTATAAAGCAGTGTACACATTCCTCTTTGAAGAAAGAAAATAAAGTGATTTGATGTTCGGAGGTGAATCGAGAGACATAGCCCATTTGGAGTGGGTGAACTCCATTATCATCTTCGTCTTGATGCTTCATTTTTTTCCTTGTTCATGATTTTACTAAGTTGTTATTATGCATCTTAAGTTATGTTTTTTATGTGATAATTTACATTATTATGTGACTGTTTTTTAACTTAATATCACAAGCCCTTACAGTCAAGTAAAAAGAATTTGTTGCAAGTTTTTTTCTCTCAAGTTTTCAGATCATTTTAGTATCAGAGCGGCTGATTGTTTGGCTTAGTGGGTACATTTTCCAAGCAAGGAGAAGGAAACTCGTTGAGAAGGTAATTTATTTTGATTTGAAATGTCAATTTCGACAAATTAGTCCTTTTTTATCCTTTATTTGTGAATATTTATAAAGACTCAAATGTTTTTAAAGAATTTTTAACCATGACGAAAATTGTAGAGGAGTTGTATAATGAGGACAGAGAAAGTGGTGAGTTACGAAAGAAGATGAATATATTGGAAGATGAAAATCAAGAGCTCCAAAATAAACTCAAATAAATGAAGTTTCAATTGAAAGCTGCAAAAGAGAACCTTGCGAAGCATTAGAATGCTAAGGTAAATGAGGTAAGCAACATTCGTTCATATTCAGTTTCCTCACAAGAAGATGATTATTTTGGTTCTTTAGAGAAGCACACTTGATCCATATTTATGGAGGAATGAAATGAAATACAAATATAAATAGAAACATAGAGCTACAACGAAAACAAAACTTTAATTCCTTAATAACAACGTACTGAAAATTGTTACATGCAAAATGGAAATAAACTAGTTTGGGCAACGATATATTATCTCTAAGAAGAGATGTGGCAGCTACATGCATTCTGAACTATGTTACAATGAGACTCGGAAGCTTATTTATTATTTAGAAACAAGGGAAAACCCTAAAAATCTAAAAACCTAACCCTAGGAGGTGAAGCTTCAAATGTTTGTGGGCCTCGTTGGGGTAAATTAGTACATCAACTTCCCGGTGTCGTAACTTTGGCATACAATCTTCGTTTGATGCGTACAATACCTTGTTAGAATTTTCTATTTGAGGAATACAAATTTCAACTACAAAACCCTAATCCATGGTGTGGGTTTTCCCATTTTCCAAAAAAACATCATTTATGGCTTCAAACAACTTTGGAAGTTTAAGCCTTGAAAAACTGCCAAAAATAGTAAATTGTGCTACAATTAAGGAAACCGAAAGAAATAGTGGTGGGGGTCCAAGTGGAATAGGTAGGTGGCCACCAATATCCACCTAGATCAGTCCTCCCCCCTTAGGAAGTAATGGTCCCTGTTAACACTGGAAAATATTACAGCAAAAGACGACATTATCTAATGTCAAGCAGAAGAATTTACAGGGCTGGAAGACATTAAAAAATCTAGAAAGTATTTAAAAATCTCTAAGGTATGAGGAAAAATCAAATTTGAACAAGTCCTAAATGCTTTTGCGCGCATTATCCTTCGTGAAGAGCACCTTTGCGCACCTTATGGCCGGAAATGTGCGGAATCTTGAGAATGGAGAAATGTCACTTTCTGGGACCATACAAAGCAAAGGACAAATGATTCCTCACTTGAAGCCGCCTAAGGATAGCCACCAATGCCTCCTTAAACATCAAGTGAGCACACAACAAAATATTTGGAGCATACAAAGGAATCATACCCCTCTCTTGGGTCACCATCCATAATGTACAAAGGGAGGGAAGGAGGATTTGAAATCTCCTATATAAAGCCACCATGAGATGAAGAATGGGTGAACACATTGTTATGCTAGAAAGAATTACCCAAGAAATACCAGTAGTGTGTGATCCGGAGCTGAAGATAGAGGGGACTCAATTGTTGGCCACCCAACAAGTTCAGTCCATCATAGTAGAGAGAGAGGGAGACTGCGCCGAGGCAAGCTTGGGATAAAAACATCCTTGCATCGGGACTTAGAACCCATGTTCTAGGGGCCCTTTGGCAAGAGGGTAAAGTTTCACTCTTATTCCTACCAGTGCTCAATAAGAGGAGCCTAGAGCCTCTGTTCGTATTATTTTTTTTGTTTAACTCTTTTCAGAGATCGTGTTTATTTGTTGTAGTTTTTAGTTTAGTTTTAGTTTATATATGCATGCTATTTCTCTATCTAGTATGCTTATGATTCTAGCTTGTTCCACTAACCAGCTTGAATCCACTTCTTTTTTTGCTTGTTACCAGTAACTTAAATGGGTATACCACACCCCTTAAGTTGGTGGTATTTCAGTGATTTCATACATACGTGCACCAAACACATCCCAACAGGATTGGTGACACCACTAACATTTATTACCAAGTTTATGTGGTTGTGCCTTTTTTGCAGAGACCTCTGTCTGTCCTGTGGAGTGGAGCTGAATTTACCATGGTTTCTCTTACAGTCCCTAAGTCATCCCAAGTGGCAGAATGAAGTAGAACAACTCCAAAATTTAGTTGCAGGAATTTGTGCGCTTTTTCTTCCCACAGACGCACAGGGCGTGCGTTCAGAGCTGACCCACATGCAGATATCGCGTCTGTTTTAGCCTTTTGCATGCAAAATACATAATGAGAAATTTCTCCCATGTTTTTGTCTTTTCTTGCTTGTAAAGTGCTTGGCAGCCCCTAATACACCTGCCATCACTGGTTTTGGTACCCGGCAGCCTACTAAAGCTCACTCTTAGCTACCTTTTGTAGGCTTAGTGTCAGTTTTTTTTCAAGTTGATTTTTGCAAAGTTCACACATAGTTTAAGTAGGGGGACGAAATAACCTGCATTCCGAAAAAAAAAATTTACGTTTTTCAAATTTTGGTACTAAGACACCTAGATAACTAGCCAAAGTAAGTGGCCCAAGACCACACATGCATAGCTAGTTTTTTTTTTTTTTCTAGTGTAAAAGTTTTAGTTTAGTTCAATGTTTGCACTAGGATTTTCGGGACTAGGATTGAATTTTTTATAGAAGAGCAAGTAATATCTGCTACCTTTGCATCCTCTCGTGATCCTAGGTAAGCATATGAACACTCCCTATTCACAACTTGCCATCTCCCTATAGTTGATCACATAGATTAACTAGGAAAAATAGAAAGCGGCCCATAATCCGCACATGTTTTTCTTTTGAGCAAGGAACAATACAACATAATTTAAATAGGGGATTTTGTAAAGGATTATTGAATATCCACACATTCAAACTATGTGCTTTTCCACTTTATGCTCACACACATCCACTCACTAAGTGAAGAAAAGACACCTAAAACTAACTTAACCAAACTCACTAAATTCTCCCCACAGGGGCCACAAAAGAATTTATAGCTTAAGTTAGGATCAAGGGGGTATACATCCAATAAGCCGCCTTGATCACTCTTCATCTTGAAGCATAGAAGTTGACTATTTAGGGAGCTTCAAATCCACCTATCAACCCATGGAAAAGAAAACCCGAGTGTGACAGAGACCCGTTTCAGAGGGGGTTAGGCTTAGGCGCAGTGCGGGCAGGTATCAGTCAGGGCTACCTGACTTGGCTGATACTCGGTCTTGTTAGCTGACTTACCAAGAAGTCCAAGACTCGAATTCTCATGTGGGACAGTGGTACTTAGTGACCAAAACTAGGGCATCATTTCCTTATAGGTGACGGTGTAGGCAAGCGCCAGACCCTCTACCCTTACCTTGGTGGATTTTCTTCGGCTGACTGGGGTGTCACCAGCTCTTACGGGACATTGTGCCAGCACTCAGAAGATATCTTCTCAAGGCCCAGTTACATCTGAGTGTGTGAGGATGAATAGGTCTTCTAGGATTTTGAGTATCATGCACAAACAAACAAAAATCACTTTTTTGATTGCTTGATCACATAGATTAATTTAAAAAGAGAATTTATTTTATTTTTGCTTTGCTTTATGTATGTGACAAGAATTTTGCTTTGATCATAGACTCTATCCTCTCATATTTTTCCAAAACCAAACCTGGTCGACACTAGAACGGACCCAACTAGACCTCGTCAATCTAGGCGTCTTTTGGACCTCCCCCCCATTACCGGGAGGGGTTCCAGGTCTTTCGTTGTTTAGGCGTCAAAGACAAAACGATGCAACCATTATTGTTTCTCCCTTTATTGGGGCATCCTTAGTTGGGAACCCTAATCGGTCTCCCAACACCACACCATAGACCACTCCTCCCACGACCCCTAGGGGGCAAAGGAGTGCGTATGTTGGGTCAGAATTGTGAATTACGGATAAATCACGCTTCCCTAGACCGGTGCTAGTCTAGAACAACAGGTGAAAGACTATATGACTATTTCTCCTAACTCAGAACATATACACAGAGAGGATTGGAGGCTTACTTGTTCAGTCACTTCCAAATGGCTCCTTTTGTCGCTTCCACTACAGCTTCAAATTCAAGCAGTTTGTGGGCTGAATGCTTCGTGCAAGAAAGAACACTGAAACAGTAGAAGATGCAATAATATAGATATTTGTTGAAGCTAGTTAGCTAAATCAGTAAAGCATAAACCATATACATTAACTAAGATCTTGCAATATTGAAAATCAAAGCCAAATAGATGCATATAGGGAAAAACAAGCAGTACTCTTTATTGATGATAGAAGGAGAGGTACAACCTAGTGACTGATTTGAAGTGACCTTCAAGAAACGTTCCCAAGCCTCATCACAGTATAAATATCTCCAGCAGTAGCTTCACAAATCAAGCTCTCAATTGAAAATTCTCCATCATTTCTCTACTCAAATTCTTCCTCCTCAAGCACTTGGATCTGTGCTCAATTTATAGATGAACTGTAGGTTGTTTTGCAATCAATAAATTTCCAAAAATAGGCAATACATGTTTCCAATCATGTAGATGTCAAATGGACACTTGGATCCGAAACTTGACACGTGAACTCTTCTAGAAGGCACTGGCCAAGTGGAGATTCCGGAACAATGAGAATTTCGCTCCCAATGTGACCAACGCACCTTTGAATGTTGGGAAGTGCTTTGCAGAGCAACCTTGCATGGGGCTACCTGCATATGCAATGCACTTAGGCCCCTTAGAGCCTACATTGGTGAGCTCTCATATGCTAAATATTAAGCTTCAAACCATGGAAACCTTTGCTTGATGAAAGTCTTGCTTGATTTGTCTTGTTTTTTTTCTTAGGGCATGTAGCAACTGAAATGATAGGGAATGATAGACCCTTGATCATCGGTCTTGGAGATGATGCCCAGTTAACCAGGTCATTGGGAATGGCGCCCAAATTTACCTATAACAATTTCCCCCTAAAGCATGAAATCTAAATAATAAGAACATTTGATTGAGATGCTTTACACTGTGATGAGTCTGGAAACGAAGCGGAGTGGTCACCTGCATCAATCTTACAATACATTACATCATGATTACAACCTAGTGATCATAATTGTTGAGGGTAGGCATTCCCATATTCAACACATAAACAATCTAATAACATGTACATAATTCAGAAAGTCGTCTACATTGGAATGTTGCCCAGATGCAGACATGCCTACAGATATAGGCCCATGTTTGGATGACAATCTCTATGTAAGGTCATCGTACAGATGATGTGTACAAAAATCCTGAAATCGCAGCCCGGATGGCTGAAACTAGATCCGGGGTCTTCTTATCTCATTCACTCGATCATTCGAGTACAAGTCTAGTCATGCGAATATATGATTTGTAGTCGAACATGAAAAGACATCATTTGATTACCACCCAATGATGTGAGCTGTTAAAAAATGCGAGAGAACCACCATTAATGTCAATGGCCCTCAAGGTACTGCATGACATTTCATAAGGCGTGAATAGATGATTTGATGTCGAACGCTAAACAAAATCTTTCGGTCAAAGGTCCGGAAGCGAGGATCTTGTCGATGCTGTAACAAGCCTCATGGTACTGGAATTTGATGTTTCTAAGTGAACTTCCTGGATATTGATTTGTCGTCGATAGGAATTCACCTTATTGCAAAACTGGAGTTACTGATTTCGCAGACAAGGGTATGACTTGATATACCAATTTTCAGGGATGACAGTCATGAAAATGAAGGTTTACGAGTATTGCAAAAGGATGAGTTCTTAATCACTGGATGAATTCTCTTGAACATATGGGCGACACTGTGATGATTTGGCAGCATTGACCCAAAACCGAAGTGAAGGTATGATGAACCATAGGTGTGAATGAACTTTCAAGATGATTACCCAACCTAAACAGTCACGGACATGGAGTGAAAGAAGTGTCATGTTCAAGAGCGACTTGCTACCAAAAAGAAACTTTGCTCACTTTTTCCAAATTTTCCCTGGTCATTTGTCGACCAGCACCTCTTTTTTTTTTTTTTTTTTAACAAGCTCGAGGAGGATAACATTTGCTTGATCTATAATTCAACCCTTCAGGTGAATAAAGTATCACTATTTAATAATTTAACGAGTCTAGCGATGAATGAAACTCGATTCTTGCCATGATCGACAAGCCCGTTGTTATTTTATGTTTTAACGAGCTTAACGACAGTGATATCCTAGTCCTTTTTCATATTTAGAGAGTCTGAAAAAGAGGACGAAAGAGAACTCCAAAAGTATTTTTTCATAAATTTGTTTCTCAGATCCGAAAAAAGTGTAAAATAATATCTGAAAGAACCTCTTTGGTCATGTTTAACCAAGGTATTCCTTTTTCGTAAATAATCCATCTCATTCCAGAAAAGGGTTAAACTTATACTAAGTAGATATAAATTCATTTACTTTAACGAGCTCGAAAATACAAGTGCTCGGCAATCTTTTCACATTATCGGAGTCTGAAAAGAGTTGAAAGAAGAATCCAGGGGTTCCTTTTTCGCTGTTATAGAAGCTCGAAAAAGAGATAAAAGTGCGCTTCAAATCCTTTTTCATTTTTAACAAAGCTTGAAAAATAAGGAGAAAAAGTATGCTTTGTGGTCATGTCTTTCTTTGAATAAATCTGCACGACTAATATGTTCGTCAGTTGTATTTCTTGTTCAGAACAACATCAAATGGATTAAAAATACCTGTTTCATGATAAAAACATAATAAAACCATAGTCATAGCAATAAATTTATCTTGCAAACAATTAAATGACTATATAAAGTAGTTTCACTATTCATTTTTACCATTCCAAAGTTACCATTTTCATTTTGGAGCTCTGAACCTGATTTTTCCCTCGAACTTCAGTCGTTGATTGCAGTCGTCTCTATGGACGGATTTCATCGCCGTTTGATCCAGGTTAGTAGCATGAACCTTCTCTTCCCTTCAGTATTCATTTCATTTCCATTCCTTGCAATTTTTTAGGGTTTTAAGGCCCTTAGGGTAAATTCTGCCCAAATTGAGGGAAACATACCCTTGAATATCGAAACCTGCGTTGCATAGCAGGTACAATGAAGTGTACCTTCATAGGCAACGCACTGTCTCAACCCAGGGAGTTCGTTGGGCGCAATTCAAGTTTTTGATTTTCATGATGTGCTCAAAATTTTCCTAGTTTTTTGCAATGAATGGTATCTAATGGATCTTATGGTTATATTTCAGGTTTCCATTGGATAATGATGACGATTACATGGAGGGAAAGAGAACATGAAGAAAAATATATGATTGCCTTGAATGATCCGGGTACTGTAAGAGCCTTAAGAGATTGCAGACTACTTAAGTACTTCAAATTGTCGGGAATGAGGCAACAGATAGAACTCTTAGAGTTCTTAGTTCGAGCATGGGATCCGGCGCAAGAGTGGCCCTACATAAAATATTGCTCACAAGTTTTGTCCAGGCCAGCCCAGGATGTGTATTTTCTCGTGTTTTTCGAGGAGAGGTTTCGTCGGCTCCCCGCTCACAGGATCTACCGTTGGAGGAGAGACAATGAGGTATTATGTTATGCAGTATTTCTATCCAGGGGCAGAACCTAGCAAAGATGGAAAAATAAACATCCGGGATGTTAGGGATTTGCCTTTGAGAACCATCCTTTTCACGATCGCTAAACTTGCTGGCACTGTAACACTACATGTAGCGAACAGATCGTAGATGCAGTATGCGCTAGAGTGCTTAGAGCCAACAGTCTTCAACTGGTCTGAAGCTGTTCTATCTCAGATAAAGGAACAACTGAATAAAGCAAAGGGAGGAAGGAAGAAAAATTTCAGTTATGGTTCAATCCTTATCTCCTTCTCTTTAGAACGGATTCCACTGATGCAACCACAACATGTAACATTGGATATATCTAGTCCTAGAGATCCTCGAATGCAGAGATGGGTAGAACTCATGGGTCGGCATAAAGGCCAATCAACCGTTGTGTTCACTACTGCATTCTTCGCCTGGTTCCGACAACAGATTGTCGTCGTCGATGAGTACGCATACGCAAGCATCGACTTCCGAGGAGACCCAGATCTAGTATTACCAGAAGGCGCTCAGTGGGGTGCAATAGGTAAGAATGATTTGACCATGTTTTTTTATTTTTATAAGGTTTATACAATGTTTTTGTGTTTTTATTTCTTTCCAAGACTAAACTAAATGTTTGATGTAATGCAGATATCGGTTGTGTTCAACCAATAGAGGAACAAGAGCGTGAAGCAGATGCGCCAGCAGAGAGGGTTGTCGGGAGAGCAGTCCTTCAGGACCTTGATATGGCTGAGACTCTGGATGAGCTTCAACAACACATAGAGGGGTTGACCTTCAAAATTCTTGATTGCTGGATCAAAGAGCTTCCCATGCGACTGCAGCGACACACAATTGGGGTTCCTAACTATTGGGTGTGGTTGCTTCGTAGGATCGCTAGATCTATAGCATGTTACCATGAGCACCACTAGTTTACTTATGACATTTTGCATACATTTTGAGGTTAGATGACCAATGTGTCTTGGGCACAAATTTTGTAAAAGCCTATAACTATCTATCTATATGTTTTCAGAGTTTTTCCTATGTTTAATGCGCAATCCTATTCAATGATCTGAATATTTTCTTTACCTATGTCAAAAATGTCTATATAAAACTTGATTAGCTAATGAATCAGTTAAAGTGTTCAAATTTCTGGAAATGTGTTGATATTGAACAAAATCAAAATGTCTTTCCAAAATTCGAACTCTTAGGAACAATCTAAGAAGTGTTGGATTTCTAACAGTATAAATAGTACTAAGTTGTAATACCACAAGTTGTGATTCTAACCTTATGATTATGCGGTTAATACCAAATGAAATGGCATCAGAGAGAAGTTCCATCAACGCGCTATATTCAGTGATATTGTTCGTCGATCTACCAATACAAATCCCTTGAAAACTCATTAACTCGTCGTTCTGAGCAAAAATATCCCACGCTGCAGAGGATAGATTCTGCGTACTATGACTAGCACCATCAACATATCCAACAAATGGTTCCGAAGATTCATACATCTGCCATAAAATGTAAAGTGGTTATTAACGTCAAGAAAACTCTAAAAAACAAATTAAGATAGTGAATGAAAATCAACAACATATAAACAATATAATACAAAAAATTACTATGCTCATGATTAAGCATAGTAACGTTTAAGATACAACCCATTTCTAGGTTGTGCCAATGGAATCCCATCGTAATCAACTAACTCGTAGGCACCCTTAGCAAGAACTCTTTTGACAATATAGGGGCCATGCCATAATGGTTTGAATTTCCTTGTACCTATTACATCAGCTTCTTGGTCGTAAAGAAGGACCAAGTCGCCCTCTGAGTAGATGCAAGGCTGGACATTTTTGTCATATTGCGCCTTTATACGTCTATTATGTTCTTCGTTGGCCAATTGGGCTTCACGACGTGTTTCATCAAGATGGATGAGATTAAGGAGACACACTTCTTCTTCTGAGGTGTCAGGTAACAAGTCTATTGCAAGTTTTAACGATGATATTTGGCATTGGATTGGTAAGATAGCTTCCAGACCATACACCAATTGAAAAGTAGTAAATTCGGTTGCGTTTCTCACCGAGGTTCGATACGCCTACAAGGCGGAGTACAGGATCAAGTTCCAGTTCCTTTTATGGACTCCTATCATTCGTTTAAGAATTTTGTTAAAAGCCTCAACTTGTCCATTTGATTGTGAATAATAAGGAGTAGAATTATCATGTGACAATCCTAACTTGGCAGTCAATTTAGACATCATATGGTTGCGAAAATGCTTCCCATGTTCCGTAACTATAGCTTGTGGGACCCCAAACCGTGCAATAACATGGTTGAAGAAAAACAATGCAGATGTTTGTCCCATGTTATTAAATGTAGGCATCGCTTTGGCCCATTTGGTAAAATAGTCAACTGTGACAATAATATAGCCATGCCCCCCGGACGAAGGAGGATTACAGGTCATGAATTCAATACCCCATTTCGTAAATGGTCCAGTAGAGACAACAAGATGCATTGGCGCTGGCGGTTTGCAGATTTTATGATAAAAAATCTGGCATGCATGACAATCATTTAACACTTTTTCGGCCTCCTGATGAGTGAGGCACCTCGTTAAAATGGTATGGACACCACGATGATAAAGTGTATTGCCGACGATTAGATAATATTTGGCTTGGTATTGAATATGTCACTGATCAGAGCAAGAGGTATTAGGTCAAAAAGTTTAGGTTTGGAGATAAATGATGAAATCCCCATACCAAGTATCAGATGATCCGATCAGAAACAAAGACTCTTCTGGAATAGATGGTTCGACGTAGTAGGAGTACTATCAGAGGGAAGGTCACAGAGAAGCTCAGCCAAAACTAAAGACTTCTTTGACTTGGATTTGATGAATTCCAAATCAAATTCCCGCAAAATGACAATCCATTTTTAATATTTCCCCCCAGCAATTGACGTAATAAGGTGTAAGTCATGGGGTTGCAATCCGAAACTATTGTTGTTTTTCGGAGCAGGATATAATGGCGAAATCTTTAGATAACTTGAACAACTGCCAAGGCAATATTTTCCACGTACGAGTACTTAACTTCTATATCATTGAGATTACGACTCAAATAATAGATCGGATGTTCAATTCCATCTTCTACTTGGACCAAAACCATAGCGATGGTCGTTTCAGCCGTGGCGATATACAGGAAATAATCATTTTAATAATTTGGAGGATACATTAATGATGCTCGGACAAGAGTGTCCTTGACAACATCAAAAGAAGCTTACGCAACTTGGTCCCAATGGAAGGGAACCCCCTTTTTCAATAATTGAGTAAATCCTTTAGCCATTTCGACGTAGTTTGGAATGACCCTTCTCAGGAAGTTAGCCTTTCCTTGAAGTTTCTGTATTTGAAGTAAGTTTGATGGTGCAGGCAAATCAAGAATGGCCTGAACCTTCAATGGGTCTATTCAAATTCCTTCTTTTGAGACTACGAATTCGAGCAACCGACCAAAACCAACACAAAAAACACATTTATGTGGATTGAGGTGTATCTTGTAGTGTCGACAGCGTAAGAAAATGGCTCTCAAATGCATCGGGTGATAAGTCTGATTTCGTGAATGTGATGGTAAATCGTCTAGATATGGTTGAACAATGTGCTTGATTTCATTGAAAGCATAATCCATTGCTCTCTGAAAAGTTTCCCCTGCGTTCTTTAAACCAAACAGAAGTTTCTGATATGTGAATGTGCCCCAAGGACAGATGAATTTTGTCTTATGTTGGTCATCTGGGCAGATATTGATTTGATTGTAGCCGGAAAATCCATCCATGAAAGAAAATATTTCACATCCAGCACAATCGCCAATAATCTGGTCGATAAAGGGAGTAGGATAGTTGTCTTTTGGACAAGCATGATTAACATCCTGATAATCGACACACATTCTAATGGTTCCTTGTTTTTTCATAACAAGAACGATATTGGAAACCCACTCAGTTAGCGGAACAGGGTAAATGAAACCAGCACGAAAAAGTTTTTCAACTTCTGCTTTGATGGCAGCGGCTTTCTTCGGATGAACAGGACGAAGCCGTTGACGCACCGGTTTGACATCAGGATACATATTAATAGTGTGTTCAACTATACTAGTATCTATGCCTAGCATTTCCTCGTAAGACCAAGCGAATACGTCACGAAATTCATGAAAAAGAGAGCGATATGAATCAAGTTCTGATGGAGAACAAGATAAACCGACATTAATATTTTCTACAACACCAGGTTTGGTCGAAATATCGTTAGAAATCGTTTCTTTGATATTTGATAAGTTTCGCTTAGAATCGATTGCATTAATTGGAAAAGAATTCGAAAAGAATTTTTTTTATGGATGGGTGATATAGTTCACTGAGATTGTTTTCTTCATAATCTGGAAGATGGGAATGATGATGATAATTTTCCCATGGTTCTCCTTCTGACATCATAGCTTTCAAAATATTTTCATCTGTCAAAATTTTTGAGGAAAATGGATCAGATGGAGTACCAAAATCTAAGGAATGATCAACCCAAACACACGGCGACGCTGATTTCGGATATGTCGCCCAAGACAAATAGATTGATTTCTATGCCAGCTCAATAGGGCTGGGCAGTAAAACATCATCCAACGTAGAAATTTCAGAATCACCCGTACTCTCCCTTAAGCCAGATAGAGTGGAAGATATCATGTAGCAGGTCTCTATACTTGAAATTTCTACCGACGTCGCAGGCAGCGGTAATGCAAAGGTTCCCATAAGAGTGGAATCCTTTAAGAGTCCTACACCAATGTTCTAGATTTCTAGTTGGGGTAAGTGAACAAACAGAACGCTTCCAGTTACCTGCGAAGTGGAGGCAAAAAAGGATAATTGATTAATGACTGTGATTGTACCTTTATGTGGAAATCCAATCATTCTAAAGTATGTAGAAACAATAGCAGTCATTGCATATACCCATGGTATTCCAAGTAAAATATTATAGTCAACGGGTCTGTCAACAACCTCAACATCAGTATTCACTGTTTTTCCCCCTAATTCAACATGCAAGTTCTTGATAATACCACAAGGTTTATATGTTCTTCCATCAAAAGCCTTCAACATCGTTGATGATTGTGATAATCGCGATGAGCCAAGTGACTTCCAACAGTTTAGAGACATAATGCACGTAGATGCTCCCTCATCAATAATAGTGCGATGAACAAGGTGATTGAGAACATTTACTTGTATGGAGAATGCCAATTCTACTGGTAGCTGTGGCACATAGCCCATATGATTAAAGACGACAAGATTAGAATCAGTTGGATCAATTCCACCAATGGCCGACAATAAAGCCTGCTTCTGGGAGGGACAATTTTGTAATACCTCAAGAGCAAACATAGCTGAAGGGGATTGAGCCAAATCTTCAACTATATTATAATTTTGTGCAAATCTTGCTCGAGGACTATATGTCGATTTATGAATTACTCCCTTTGGTGGCTTAATTGTCAATTCAGGAATAACAGTAGGTGGTACTGATTCATTAGATGGATTTTTTGTCGAGGTAGTAGGTTGATCAGTGGCCAAACTACCATAGTCTTTATTCGGCGTCGACACCAAAATATCTTGTGAAGGTTTTGTGGTGGATAAAATTAACACTTGGGAACTAGGAGCTGGATCCGTAGCAACCAAATTAGTGTCTGGATTTGGAAATGGGTTTGAAAACACAACTGATGCATTGGAAGTCTTGATGATTTTTGAGACTTCAGCACAGTGAGGAAAATCCATAACAAAATGTTCCTCGTTACAGATTATGCATGGATAACAAGGTTTTCGTGGTCCTGAAGGTTGATCATATGATCTTTCTTGCGAGTTAGAAGTTTTCTTTTTCTTTGATTTCCCCTTTTTCTTACCTCTTGGTTGCTTGTCACTTTTTCCTTTGTCAAATGACAGGCATTAATTTTGGAAGTAGGAGCAGGATCAGATGCAGTTTCGTGGTGTGTGTTTGCAGTGACTATCAAGCCATCTCTAGCATGAGAGTCCTTTATTTGAGGAGGAACATTGAAATTAGATTGCGGCGCATTAGGAATTTTTTCATAAATCGTGCCAGACTGAGTGTAAATCAAGTCTAAATACTGGGCACGAGCAATGACTTGCTCTTCTGTGACAACGCCACCTTTAGCCACATCCTCAGTTATAGATGGTAACAGGGACTTAATGAACCAGTCAGCAAGAACTTGATCGGGAACAAATGTCTTAACCATTCATCGACGGCGACGCCACTCATGAATATGATCGGAAATGTGAGTAGCATTAGTCTGTTTGAAGTTGGTCAAGAGTTCCGTTCCAGTTACCGACCTGTGAATCGGAAATGGGCCAAAAGATAGCAGCTACAAGTAAAGAAATTTTCAAAAGAAGCTCTAGGTAACTTAATGTACCATTTAGCAGCCAGACCTGTAAGCGTATGCTGGAAAAGATGTAGTTGAACATAATCATCATTCAAGGAATTTGATGAACACCATAAATGATAAGTCATGACATGAGTTGACAGATATTCTCCAGGGTTTCCATTGAATTTAGGAATATCGGAGGGTAATTTATGAGGTATCACCGACCACCAAGGAGCATAATTTTTAGGATCATTGGTTAACCGGTTTAAATCTGGTAAGTCTAAGGTTGAAACAAAAGGCAACTTTCTATTAAGGTCAGGTTGAGCATAGCCAAGGTAAGAAGGAATTTCTTGGGAAATAGGTCTTTGAGCACTAGCATACGGAATTTGCTACTGGTAACCCAAATAGGGGTTGTTTTTCATAGCAAATGCTTGATAATTCTGTTGACCAAAACCTGGATATGATACTTGTTGAAATGAAGTTTGAGGAATTTGCGCCTGTGGCTGCCAAGGGACTTGTCCACCAATTTTATAACCCAAATTAGTATAAGTTGGATTCGGTTGATATGTATAACCAGGTTGCGTTTGTGACACCCCATAAAATGGTACACCAACTTGTGAATAAATAATTCCTGATACAAGTTGTTGTAAATTAACCAAAGGATTTTGAGTCTGTGGACCCAACATTTGATGATATTGAGTTGAAGAACTCGCCTGCTAAGGTTGATGTACAATATTTTGATTATGTAATAGGGGTATAGATGTATTAACAAGTGGTAATGAAGTGGGTGTAACAGGTTGAACCGGTTGATATGATTGTACATCCGTTTGTGGTTGGATAGGCAGAGTGGGCTGCCATTGACAAACATTCATGTCAACATTAGTTTGACCAAAAAGTGACTGACTACTGTCATATTGGGTGACCAAAGGTTGCCCCCCAGCATAAGGAGGATTATAAGATGGAAAATATTGTTCCCCGAATGCTGGGAGTCCAGTTTATATGGTACTTAAAGGAATTGACCCAAAAGGACCGAATTGATATTGCCCTGATGATGGATGTAATGAATCAAGTCATTCAGTATTAACTATAGGAATACCAGTTAAAACACCAGATGATGACATTGGAAAATATCATGAACGTGAAGATGCACCAGAGAAAGTGCTAGACAATGATTTGTAACCTGTTGGGATCGAAGGGCCATCATGCAAATATGACTCTGGAGAGGTTGTAGCGAGGGTAGGAGCTGACGTAATTGGAACAACAGACCCAACCGAAGATGTTGGTTCAGACATGGTTGTTTGACCAAATGTATACCATCGAAAATCAACGGGAGATTGAATGGCAATAGGATCAACAAAAGTAGATGGAAACGATTGAGAAAAAGACCGGTACAGGTAAAGGTTAATGGGTTGGAATTAAAGGAGTATTGTCTTGTGGGATTTCTTCAATCACAATTAAACTAGGAGGAAGAACTTCACCGTCAGGCCCAAAATATATTTCAGACGGTTGACTGTGTGATATAGGAGTTTCAATAGCTACAGAACTTTGTGGGATGACCAAGGTTGGAACAACTTCCGGTTGTTCGACTTCAGGATTCAGATGTTCTGGAAAAGAAGAGAGGATCTGGATCAATTTGTGATATAACAACATCGGGTCCAGGAGGTATGGTCTCAGCGATTAAATGGATCGTGACCACGGGTAGCTGTGAAGACTCTGTTTCGACAACAGTAGACGAACCAGGATGTGTGGAAAAAATTTGAGCTAACTCTAGGTTAAAAGATGATGTTTTTCCAGAGGTACAAATTGTACTTGATTCGATAGATCATGATCGCCTTCACCTACTAGAAGTAACTTCCGGTGGTAAAGGTGGTTTTAAAGCTAATCTACACGAACGACGGGGGATAGGATTGTGTTCTTCCACTATTACTGATTTATTTTATCCAAAAACAAATAAACAAAAGGAGGGTAATGATAGGCAAAAGGGTTTACCAAGAAACTGTGAACTGCAGAATACCTCTTGGCGAAGCAAGAAGTACGGGCAGGTAATCTCCCCGAATGCTGTGTTCGGTGTATCACAATTTCAAGGCGGTCAACTCGATTCACTATGGATGGATATCACCTAAAAGTTGTCCTCCCAAATATACGTGAAGGTACGTGGAGGCCTAAGTCCGTATTAGTGCTTTCTAATGTGAAACCGCACAATGAGAGCAACCCCTTTATACTTATCGTACTCTAACACCGCCCGATATACCCGATAGTATGTGGACGAGCTACGATATACTTACGTACGTGGAGTGAGGTATCACACTCGGAATGCATCGTAGACAAGTTAACGACAACTGCTATGTTTTACGACGCTGGAACACGTCTCTAGCCTAGACCTTCTAAATGTTATCATTATGGTTCCAAAGCATTGTTAAGTAAATTGAGATTAATTTTATGTTGATCTTGCTTAACAATTTGCCTTTCAAAGGTTCACTGCGATGATGTGTATGAAATTCCTAAAATGCAGCTAAGAATGATAAACAAACTTTCACTTTCAGCTTTTTCAATGAATAACCTAGCTACTAAGGGAAGAGGGCAAATAATTTGAGAGCAAACAAATCAATGAACAAAACAAATCAATGAATCTCAAACTAAATGCAGATTTCCTAATGTTCCTTTTGTAAAACACAAATTATTCTACATGCATATTCAAGTTTTTCTTTTCAGTTTCCTTAATGTTATGAATGCAGAAAAGAAACTAGGTGCACTAGATCAATAATTCAAATGCTTTTTACTTTCGAGAAACGAAGAATACAAACGAAAATTTCTCTTTTGAAGGAAAAATGAGGATTTAAGCAACAATTTCTCCTATCAAGGAAATGAAGATTTTATGACAATTCCCTATTTCAAAAGCAAATGATTCTTAATGCGACCATAAAAATTACTTTGAAATCAAATTGTCAATGATAAAGAATTTTTTTTTAAAACAACATTGAAAAAATTTTCAGTCAAAGGAGAATAAGTATATAGAGTCTCTGGTCAATTGAGCATCAAACTTTTCAGAGCACAGCAACAAAAAAAACTGAAGCAAGTTGCAAAGTCAAATTCAAGGGAATTTGGTCACTTTCAGGAGTCAACGTAGTCTCCAAGGGGAGACAGTGCTCTGCAACATAGGCTAGGAAGGGAGACAATGCTCTGCAAAGCACTTTGTCCAGTCTAAGGGTGCGTTGGGCGCAGTAGACAAAGAAAAATAGTACTGTTTAACTAATTGTCTTTGCAAATTAAGCTCTGAAAAAGTTTAATCTTTATGTGAAACAACTTCTGGTTGGATAAACAAAGAAAATCAGAGGCTCTAACACCTAGAACTAAGAGAAATTCTCCCTAATGGAGTCGCCAATTTGTTGGGCCAGAATTGTGAATTATGGATAAATCGCCCTTCCTTAGATCATTCTAGTCTAGAACAACAGGTGAAAGACTATACGACTATTTCTCCTAACTCAGAACAGATACACAGAGAGGATTGGAGGCTTACTTGTTCAGTCGCTTCCACTGCAGCTTCAAATTCAAGCGGTTTGTGGGCTGAATGCTTCCTGCAAGAAAGAACACTGAAACAACAGAAGATGCAATAATATAGACACCTATTCAAGCTAGTTAGCTAAATCAGTAAAGCATAAACCATATAAATCAACTAAGATCTTGCAATATGGAAAATCAAAGCCAATATAGATGCATATAGGGAAAAATAAACAATACTCTTTATTAATGATAGAAGGAGAGGTTACAACCTAGTGACTGATTTGAAGTGACCTTCCAGCAACGTTCCCAAGCCTCATCACTGTATAAATCTCTCCAACAGTAGCTTCACAAATCAAGCTCTCAATTGAAAATTCTCCAGCATTTCTCTACTCAAATTCTTCCTCCTCAAACATTTAGATTTGTGCTCAATTTATAGATGAACTGTAGGTTGTTTTTCAATCAATAACTTTCCAAAAATAGGCAAGACATGTTTCCAATCACGTATATGTCAAATGGACACTTGGATCCAAAGCTTGACACATGTGAACTCTTCTAGAAGGCACTGGCCAAGTGGAGATTCCGGAACAATGAGAATTTCGCTCCCAATCTGACCAACGCACCTTTGAATGTCGGGAAGTGCTTTGCAGAGCAGCCTTGCATGGGGCTACCTGCATATGCAACGCACTTAGGCCCCTTAGAGCCTGCGTTGGTGAGCTCTCATATGCTAAATATTAAGCTTCAAACCATGGAAACCTTTGCTTGATGAAAGTCTTGCTTGATTTGTCTTGTTTCTTGTCGTAGGGCATGTAGCAACTGAAATGATAGGGAATGATAGACCCTTGATCATTAGTCCTGACGATGATGCCCAATTAACCAGGTCATTGGGAATGGCGCCCAAATTGACCTAGAACAACGTCCCATTCGAGAACCAGCCGAATACACAGCAAGGTACATCGCAGACCAACCCTCTTCCTAACTAGAACTTTGTGTATTCATACACTGTAATGGGGTCAACCTCTCAGCCGTCCTTCTTAGATTCGTTGAATCTGCTCGATTTAACCAAGCTGATGAATGATCCCATCCCACACAACCCTACATGGCCTCCCATGCCCATGAAGCTCCCTTCGGATATTCCAAATTTTGAAGGAAAGAAAGCGGAAGACCTAGGTAATCATGTCATGACCTTCCACCTGTGGTGCTCATTGAACAATATCATTAACGACACTATTCGATTGAGACTATTTTAACGCAATCTGACTGGAGTAGCCACGAAGTGGTACATAGATAAACCCTCAGCTTCACATGGAACCTTTAGCACCCTCGCCACCGCGTTCCTAACATATTTTCAGTTACCCATTCACGATGATTCTGGAATGGAACTACTGACACATTTTAGACAAACCCCCACCGTCCATATCTTGGACCATCTACATGAGTGGAGGCCATGTCGCAGTTTATGTAAAGCTAAACTTGATGATCGGGTTCTTTTAGATTTGTTCTTGAAAACTATTACGACAGAGATTTCAAAAGATGTGGCGCAGCAAAGGCCCACATCCGAAGAGGACGCCATCAACAAAGCCCAATAGCTTGAGCTAATTTATACGCAGTCAAGATACATTTATAACATCCCGCCTAACACCTCGCGCTTGCAAACTTATGAAGAATTTCCAGGCGCATCGAACTTTGCAGACGGACTAATTGGGTCATTGACCTAAGGATACCTAGGAAACAATAGTCAAAACCATGATTACACGTACAGTTCTACCCAGAACGTACCTCAACTTGGTTTTCAAAGTCATCAGATGCCTCAACAAAATTTGACCAATAAGGTGCCAGGATATCACCAGGGAGGACCTTATCCCTTGGCTCAGGGGACCTAGTACACAGAAAGAAACACTAACGAAAGAGCTTCCCTCCAACATCCAGGTGCAAACCAGGGACCGCGTTATGCTCAGTCCCCAGCACAAGACCTGCCTATGCACACCAATGCACAAGTGAACTTTGTGCAGCCGTCCCAAAACCAACCACACCAATACAACCAGGAGAACTATCCTCCTAACATGGTGAAGAAAAAATCAAAAAACAAGCCAAAAGGGAACCCTGGACAAGGGGGAACAACCAGCAACGCCCACCGTGATCCCATGCTGGAGGCAAATCCAATCGGAATCAAAACTAGGAGCCGAGTAATGCCCAATTGCAGAGAAAAATGCCACCTCTTCGAACAAACCATTCTTGTTCGATATGTGGTGAGTACAACCACTATACTCACCACTGTCCCGATCTCCCTGCGCTGAAGAAGCTACAGAGTAACCGAGGACCAGGAGGATATTCCCAAAAACCAGCTATGATGCAAGAACCGTTTCCCAATCAAGGGACGGTAAGCACTCAACAGAAAAATACATATGACTCTAGGAAAAGCATCCATTAAAACTACATGACTGAAAAAGATATGTTTTTCCAAACACGGGATCGCAACCACGACACCCGAATAGAAACCAATGCGTTAGGGGCAAGTACCAATGCACCGACTTCACCTTTGACCATTTAAAATATGCCTATAGAACCATTGCCAAAAATGGCAAAGGGACCCAATAGGCGAGTAGGAAACTACTCCAAAGCAACCCATAATTATAGCATCATGGACGATTTAGCACTATCTCCCGCTGCTATGTCAACTTTGGAAGTATTGCAGTCATGCCCAAAACAAAGGAAAGCCCTACTTTCCGCATTAGGCGCTATCAACCCTGCCGATACGCGCCTAATGGATTTTGACTTAGACAAAGCCACCCCTAGGCTTCCTTCCATGGTTACCTTCCAGATACCAGTGCCGGTCAAGAATATCACATTTCACCTAGGTGTCATAGACGATGGTGCATGCACATGCATCATGTCCAAAAAAATTTGGCAGAAGTTAGGATCTCCCGAACTAAAACCCTCAGTCATTATGCTCAAAGCATACGACGGTCGTCCATCAACCCCTGTCGGCCTCTACCAAAATGTCACGGTCTACTTAGCCGGAAAGACGGTCCACATAGAAATTGAAGTCTTGGACGCTCACCTAGACTACAATATACTCCTTAGGCAGAGTTATATGTACGCCATGTCTACCATAGCCTCCTCTGTCTTTCGCATCATGATGTTCCCCCACGAGGACCGCATCATTACTGTAGAACAATTGATGCATATGGAGAAATGACCCCTAACAAACACTAATGTAATTCTACCCTATGTAGACACATCCTTGGATGCTCTCTCACGGTACCAAGAATATGGCCCTGGATAGTTCAAACCATCATCTGTTCTAGGGTCATTCCTAGGAGATCCTCCCATAATCCCTGAGTCATCACCCGATGTCACAGGAGCTTCGGTGTGCATGATGTCGACATCAAGCACCAAAGCTAGTTAGGACACGGACACAAGTAGTAATGGCATCGAGTCATCGGCCACGAAAACATCCCTAGCCTACACTACCTCCCAAACCCATTTCATCTACCCCCTAGCTGGTTTCATCTCCCAACAGGTTTTGGAAACACTGGAATACCAAAAATATCATTGGAAATACCAGTTTGGTACCTCATTCCCCCAATAGGAACATGAGACACCCACGTCATGGCCACAGGATTGAAGCCCCTCAGTCTCAAGGAGGCCCCACTCATCCCCGAAACAACCGAAACCGCCCCTGCAAAGGAAATTCGCATTGTAAAACCGGTGATCACGGCTAAGAAAACTAAAAAGAGATGAAATAAATTGGTGACCCCCGCCATACAACGGGAATCACCAGTATACGCCATATCCGACATAATAGGCCACCCTACCCATATGTGTCCAGAGTTGGATGAATTAAAACCACTCCTTGGCTCTGAGATAGACATCGCGACACTGCGTTCCCGTAAAAAGGAACCTACCACCAAAGGTAAAGGCAAGGCACTACGTACCAATCACGCATGCACTCTCTGTAGAAACTACGGGCATTATACCCATCATTTCCTAGAGATACCGCGATATAGGGACACCTTACACGCCATCGAATGATCCTATCAAGAGGATCCCTCCACCCAGGCATCCAGGAATGAACCTCGTACCATCCTGTATCGACAGGAAGAACGAAGGGCACCAGAAATATCCCCAGTCATGCCCCCTCTTGTTATGCGGTGCATGCTATGCGATGAACGTGGTCACTTCCTCGAAGAGTGTGCAGCCTTGGAACTCATCCACAGATGGTATCCTATAGAAAGGGTTTACTATGTTGGATTGCGGGCAACACAATTCACATGTCTGGTATGTGCCGAAAATCACCTTTTGGAGAATTGTCACTATATCCCCCGATTTCGGCCAGCCCTCGCTAGTTTACGCTCAGCCATAGTCTGCCTCTCCCAAGAAGATGACATGGATGCAGAGTCCACGGACAGCTCCACAACCCAAGAAGATGTGACGATCAGATCCATCATGTTCTTGTCGGTCAAAAAGTGACCAATCAGGGAACCCTTAGCTACCCTCAAACGCTCTCTGTAGAAAATACCAGCATGCACGTTATGCAAAATGCCCAATCATGTGATCGCCACTTGTCCTGATTTAGCAGCGTTACAACGCTGGTTCCCTGCCAAACCTCAAATTGAGTACGACGGAACCCCCATATCAAGGATATTCTGCCTAATATGTCAAGGCAACCATTACGAGTAACACTGCACTTATGCCTCGCAACTTCGTCCTACCATTGACATGATTCATACCATAGAGAAGAGGGAGGATGACCTCTGTAAGTGGTATGAAAGGTACACCACCGGATCAACAACCCCACCCCCACAGGGGCTCGGGAGGCAAACCAGGATGACACACCATAACGCAGGCTAAGCCAAGGATACCATGCGAACTATGCGACCTGAATGAACACCGAGTCAACTAGTGCAAAGAAATGAAGCCCCTTGCAAACAATTTTCACATAGTCTCTTCTCTCCCTCAGAAACGTCTCTCCAATCAAGAGAATATTACGTGCACCTATTTCCAGATTTGTTCACATTTTCACCATAAAATCAAATTTGTACGCCTCCCCAAGCTGAAGGCGGCAAGAACAACGTTGAGTCTACACTCCCCCAAAGGGTTAGACACACCTAAGCCAACAACATGGAAATGGAAGCAGAAGGCAACCTCTTCTACGACAGATCCCTTCCAAGCGTCCACATCTGGAATGTCGAGTAGCCGTGATTCCCATAAAATCTACTCCATTGGCACCGTGATACCATGCACCATCTGCACTGGCCAAAATTAGACACCAGAGATATGCCCACTAATGGAAACATTTAGGCACCTCTGCGGCAAGCACAATTTCCACCTATAGGAAATTGACCATCCTGGCGGGGAACCCAACAATGCGCTCACGCAGTATCCCATTATAGATATTCTTCCCCCACCAAACTTCGATGACACGATCCACCATATATGATTTGTATCATCAGATATTGAAAATAGGATCGCAACCACCCCCACATCCCAGGATTTCCACTTTATTCCTGTCACAAAAGATCAAGGTACCTTGCGCTTTTGCATTGATTTCCGCAAGATCCCAAAATTGCACGCCGCCATCGAACCCCTTGATGATACCCATCCTTTAGAACAACGCCTACTACAACTAAAGCTTGTCAACGAAATTCGACGATAGTCGCTGCAACACAACAAGGGCCACAAGAAAAGGGTAAAAGCATAATTTGATCACCACATCAACCCTCGCTTATTCACCAAGGGAGAACTAGTCCTCCGCTATGATGTCACAAAAGAAGCCCTAGGGCCAGGAAATTTCGAAACCTTGTGGAAAGGACCCTACATCATCAAACATTGCCTCCAACAGGGGGCATACATCTTGATGGAACTGGACGGGAGATGCCTCAGCAACCCCGTCAACGACCTTTACCTCAAGAAATTATACCCATAAGGGGCAAAGTGGACCTCCCCTAGAGTGAACGTACACAACCAAAAACAATGAATTTTTTTGACCAAAAGACTTATTTAAAAGCACTCAAAGTGCCACCATGTATCAACAACCTGAACCCTATTTCGGATTTGTTGATGGAGGATCAAGATGGTCTCAAAGTTTAGCTGCAATTGCCTGGGTTATCTACTACCCTGTCCGATCGCCACTCTGCTCAAATGGTGTGTGCATTGGCTCAGCAACAAACAATCAGGCAGAATATGACGTTGTTATCAGTATTATGTGCGATTCCCTCCATCAGGGCATACGCCATATGCATGTCTACCTCGATTCCCAGTTAATAGTATCGTAGTTAAACCAAACATTTGAGACTAGAGATACACATTTGTTTAGAAAATATTTGCGTGCAAAAATATTAAGGAAACAATTTAACTATATCACATTTACACATGTACCAAGGAGTCAAAACCAAACAACGATCAAAGATACAAAAAGTTAAAAATAGGGCGATCCACATGGTGCTTTCTGGCACAAGACATTTAGGGTGGTGCCCCTGTTGTGAGGGCACCGACGCACAACTACTCCTTTCAAGTCTCCACCAAAAGAGTCGGCCGTCACCACCGAGACCCGCCATCGACGTAAAACCCGGGTCGACAGTCCCCTCTCCGTGGGCCATCGCGCTTCAAACAGACCTCATCGAGGTCATCCACAAATCCCCGAGTGGCATCCCTTCGGGTCAAGCGGTCCACTCGACCTCGGCATCCTCTAGAACCCACACCCGAGCACCGCCCGTGATACTATCTACCGTATTTGCGCATGCCACCGTCCACACGGGCACGAGCCCGCTTGTCGTACTCTCGCAGCGCTGTCGAGCCGCTCCCTCTCCAAGGGCTGAAGGATTACCTCGGTGTCCCTCTAGTAGCACCTATTCCCTGACCACCCCTAGGTCACCATAGAGGATCGTGGCTAGCCAACCGAGCCGCGGGGCGACCCACCTCGCCAACATCTGCAAGAACAACCAAAACTATGTTAGTGTCTCTAGCAAAACACATAAGTACATATACACTTAAATAAATGCAGAAAACAGACACAACGTACCTGTGCGCCCCCAAGCATAACCAAAAGGGAGATCCATGTCTAGATCCCCTCGAAATTCCATCCCCGCATATGGGAATCGCAAGAACATATGTGGGTTCACCTCGAACCAGGCCTATGTCGTGGCGTTCCAATAACGCCCCACCATGCCACCACCGCCTCTCGGCATCACCGTAGCCCACCTCCTCATACGAGGTTCCTGTGGCCCCCCAGGAGGCACCACCACCACTGGCCTCAGTAGCACTACCCTCTCGTACATAATGCTACACAAAATGCTGGCATAGGCAAACAACTTCGATCCACTGTGGACCTTGTTGAGTTGCGCCACCATCCCATTGATAGAAAAGGCAGGAAAAGTCATAGAAATTTCCGGACCTCAACAGGCAGAGTACTCCAACCTGCGAGCCTGATTCCCGATGCGGATCCAACAACCCTGCAAGTCGTACAATCACTGTCAGATCACATCGCTCTGCCAAATCTGTCAGGGATGCAATGTTGATGCACCCCTTTGTAAGAGGCGCCCCACCACAGTGATGCCTTCGAAATCTCTCCAGATCCACTCTCCAGGAAGGGA
This sequence comes from Pinus albicaulis, assembly GCA_034641835.2. Taxonomy (NCBI): domain Eukaryota; kingdom Viridiplantae; phylum Streptophyta; class Pinopsida; order Pinales; family Pinaceae; genus Pinus; species Pinus albicaulis. Next base: position 362,799,367 of record CM076581.1, read on the forward strand.
GTGGATACCTCAGCACCTCACCATGAGGTAGTAACCCAGTCACAAAGTACACATCTGTATTGGGATGGATGACCAGGTTCGTCCCCCGCAACACGAACATGTTGCGCCTCCTGCGCCAGTGTCGGATTAAGTAGCGTAGCAGTCATCCTGCGACCGAAGAAGCTTGTTCTTCGTGAACTTCAGGAGCCCCCATTGGGCCAGCTTACGACGTGCCCCAGAATCAGTATCCAGTGCGGTACGGAGCTCCGGCCAATCCCGCTTCCTCCACAATAACCTGTCATCAAAATAGGTACCCATTAGTATAGAAAAAACACAAAAATAGGCAAAAAACCCAAATATTGTTTTGCCTCAGCTTTGTGCGCCTGTATTTTTCACAGGTGTGCCTGCAAAGAAGGGGAATAGAGCACTTTAGCGTGCTTATCCCTTGCAAATATGCATAAAGAAAGCACGCCTTTGCCTCGATCACCCGCGCAATATAGGGAAAATCACCTAGAATCTGTACAAACCCAGTCTGTATGGACCCCGACACCATCAAAATGAAAAAAAATAAAGTGCAGGACGTCGTGGAGGTTACCTGGGCATGGTATCGCTAATCCATGGTACTCAGGCTGACTGCAATGGCAAGAACTTCTACGTAGAAGCCTCTGACCTCTCAAAAAATTAGCAAGTACAAATGAATTGAATTAGGGACATATTCACCTATATATCGCCCTTTTCAAAAACTTGGGAGGACCATAACGAGAGATCAGAAGGTCCATTCACCAAACCGTAAGCTGCGCCGTGATCAACACTCCATAAAAAACAGAGGCGATGCCACATAATCTCACTCCCAAGAAATTAATTTTTCAGCACTGATAGGTATGCCCTCTCTCATCTTGTTTTTTAAAGCTCATGAGTTTCAATAATATTTGATAAAGAAGATGGTTTCACTTGAGGTAGTTGTTTTTGTAAGAAAAGCTCGCAAACCATCCACAATGCCATCTACTGAGAGTTCCAGAGCAGGTATCATTCTACCCCCAACATTATAGAGTCCCAGTTAACTCTGCATATGCTGACATCATTTCTCCATCAGAAATCAACCATAGGGTCCTCATATCCGACCGCGTTTATCATCACCTCACCCTGCACATGATAAGCATCCTCGTTGGTCGGTAGAGCCTCCCCTCCATGGCGCTCATCACCCATTGTAGACCATATATCACAACAAAAGTGATGCCATGGCCATACCACTTTAGTTCGAGAAGCACCTCATGCCCATCCATCCACCATGCATAAGTTCAAGTTTACCACACAAGCTAAAACCCCCTTCCCGGACGATAAGGTTGTGTAAGCAGATCAAAAGCAAAGTACCGTGACTCGCATTTAGCCCACCATACCTCCACGAGCATAATCCCGTTTTCGATACTTTTTCATCCGCTTCATTAACCCCACACCTGAGACCAACCAATGGGACCCCCCCCCCCCCGCCCCCCCCCCCCAACAAAACACCTTCCTCACAACATCAGTGAGCGAACACTTTCATGTTTTGGGGTACCCATATCTGTGTTTTGTACAAACCAAACCCCATTATTTTATTCTTTTGTTAAGTGTACAAAGACCTCGAACGATGCACTATGTCCTTCACCCTCCTATCCATATTTTTCTCCCATGGCAGTTGTCCCTGAACACCCTTAGTCGGAGTATTACACCCCCATGCGAAAGCCACCATGACATGTATAGCCGGTTTATACCCGCCTTGGAAGTCCTACCAACTCCAGGGATTTCCCCATCAGAAATAGCTATGACTGCCACCAAGCTACTCAATATACTCTGACCTTGGGATACTGAATCCCCATCATCAATTTTTAGTCACCCGTTTCCCACATGCCTATGTTAAACCCATCACATCTAGGTCCCCGATCCCTCATGTCGGCGACCCCTCGTTCGGTTCAGGCTTCCTTTTTGTTGACTTCGACACCCATTTTCCAAAAAGGAAGTGGTACCTTGGATTACCCCTCTCAAAAAAAGGGACATCCTCGGGTGGCACTATGGGAGACATCATTGCCCATAGATGTCATCGATCCTCTTGACATTCGACTACAACAAAATTTCTCATGTCAAGATGGTATTGTACCTTACAACCATTGCACTTTGATCAAATTTTTCGAAGACCCGTGCCTCCATAAGCGTCTCTTTCAGCGATGCTTACACAGGAAGGTCCTATCCAGCACCTATGTGTACAATGTGCAGCTATATGCAATACCAAGTTTACGCATATGGGTACCACATTCCACCTATTTTCAAAGAAAAAACGCCCCTAGGGGCGTCAGCAGTCGTTGTTAGCAACCACCAGATCACTACCATATCAGTGATACAGACATAACATATATCTGTCAAATAGATTTGTTTAACTAGCCACAACATCACAAGCATGGGACACTCCCGCCTGGTAGAAAATTTGTATATGTATTGTATTATATTTTCTTACAGGGGTCCCTTAGGACACGGTCATTCTTGGAACCGGTGCAGGGTGTTTTCAATTCCAAGCTTCATGTAGGTCTCTCTCTCTCTCTCTCTACGCATGATATAGAGAAAATAAACTATAATGTATTTCGGCTATATAGTTCTTCCTAGACCTCACACATGAGGGGGCAACTGTTAACACTGGAAAATCGTACAACAGAAGACGACATTATCTAATGTCAAGCAGAAGGATTTATAGGGCTGGAAGACATTACAAAATATGGAAAGTATTTAAAAATCTCTAAGGTCTGAGGAAAAATAAAATTTGAACAAGTCCTAAATGCTTTTGCGCGCATTATCCTTCGTGAAGAGCGCCTTTGCGCGCCTTATGGCCGAAAATGCGCGCAATCCTGGGAATGGAAAAATGTCACTTTACGGAACCACAAAAAGCAAAGGACAAGTGATTCCTCAGTTGAAGCTGCCTAAGGATAGCCACCAACTCCTCCTTAAACATCAAGTGAGCACACAATGGAATATTTCGAGCACACAAAGGAATCATACCCCTCTCTTGGGTCACCATCCATAATGTACCAAGGGAGGGAAGGAGGATTTGAAATATCATATATAAGGCCACCATGAAATGAAGAATGGGTGAACACATTGTTATTCTGGACATAATTTCCCAAGCAATACCAGCAGTGTGTGATCCGGAGCTGAAGATAGAGGGGACTCAATTGTTGGCCACCCAACAAGTTCAGTCCACCATAGTAGAGAGATAGGGAGACTTCATCGAGGCAAGCTTGGGATAAAAACATCCTTGCATCGAGACTTAGAACCGATGTTCTAGGGGCCCTTTGGCAAGAGGGTAAAGTTTCACTCTTATTCCTACTAGCGCTCAATAAGAGGGGCCTAGAGCCACCATTCATATTATTGTTTTAGTTTGACTCTTTTTAGAGCTCGTTTTAGTTTAGTTTTAGTTTATATATGCATGTTATTTCTCTATCTAGTATGCTTATGATTCTAGCTTGTTCCACTAACTTGCTTGACTCCACTTCTTTTTTCTGCCTGTTACCAATAACTTAAGTGGGTAGACCACACCCCTTAAGTTGGTGCGATTTCATACATACGTGCACCAAACACATCCCAACAATCCCCATTACATTGAGTGCCTCCATGAGATGGGGACACTTTTGCTAAAATTGGTCCTTGGTGAGCCACTTGCCTTGGTGTAGGAGTTACCCAACTTTGACAATCCAATACAATTTGGTATTATGTTGATGAGTGGTATTGATCTGTGTGTCCATGATTCTACTAGTTGTGGCCTATTCCATGCAGTCTGGGTTGATATCTGTTGGTTTTAGTTGTTCAAAAATGTCTTAGGTGTCTGGTAGTGGTGGAAAGTATGGCTGAAGGCGGTCCACATGGAACACTTGGTGCATCCCAACGAATGGGGGGATGTTGAGCTTGAAAGCATTGTCTCCCATAACCTTGGTGATGGTGTAAAGCACATATCCGTAGTGTTTGGGGCTTCTGATGGGCTCGAACAAGGCGTTCTTTCTGCAAATGAAACCAAAATTTTCAATCACCTGAAGCTTATGTGGCATCCGATGTTGATCATGTCACTGCTTGTATTTGGAATTAGACTTATCCAAGATGCCGTGAACCTGTTGTCAGATGTGTTGAATGCGTTCAATAAACTTGATTTCTTTATTAGCCTCGAACTGTACATGTGTGGATTTTGCCTGTGTAGTCGCATGAGGCATGGCAACATCAATAGGAAAAAATGGTTGAAATATCATACCCACTTGAAAGGAACTGTAGCCAATCGAGCTATGGAGATCTCTATTATAATTGTGTTGCACATTAGGAAGGCTCTCATCCCAGGTTCGTGGATTCTTAGAGTTCTACATGTGGAGTGTGCATTATCATCACGTTGACGACTTATGTTTGGCCATGAATCTGGGGATGGAATGCAATTGACTTCGTAAGCTTGGTGTCCAATAATTCTAGAGGCTCAACCAAAATATACTCAGGAACCTGCTATCTTGATCTAATATAATGGTGTGCAGAATCCAAAAATGTATCCACACTCAAAGAAGAGGTTGGCAGTGCCCTCTGCTGTCATATTCTTCTTGCAAATCACCAATATAGCCATCTTAGAAAATATGTCCATGACCAAAAATACATAGTTATTAACACGCTTGGTAAAAGGGAGTCCAGAAAAATAGTCCATGGAGATGGATTCCTAGGGTTGGCTGGGAGTAGGCATAGGAGTGTACGTGCCTTGTTTCTTGAGGGTTGGATTGGAAATGGCATAGAAAATGCAAGATATGATGTATTTTACAACATCTTGTTGGAGTTTTTGCCAACAAAAATACTTCTATAGTACAACCACAGTTTTCTCCACACCAAAGTTTTATGCGACCCGATTGTAGTGTGCCTCCCAAATAAGCTTGGCACGCTCGCTTGAAGGAACACAAAGGTGGCCCAAGTAGCATAATAATTTGTCCTAGAGGTATAAATATGGAACTTGCTTTCCATCCACTAGCATATGGTATGTGGTGGCAAAATTTGTATCAATTTTTTTATAGTTGTGGCCATCGAAAGGTCTCGTGGCCACAAGAGTTGATAACTGTAGTTAATGCTGCAATTGGGGGACAACTGAGGAAAGCTGCAATATGATTGGTGTTTCCCTTTCTGTATTTAATGTTCAAGTGGAATTGTTGTAGATATGTAGACCATTTTTTATGGTGATCATTCTGCAACTACCCTTGTGTTTTTATAAATTGAAGAGGTCGGTGATTTGTATGGATGGTTGTCTCCTTCCCCAGAATGTAATGTTTCCATTGTCGGAAAGCTTGCACGATAGAATACATCTCTTTATCATAGGTGGGGTATCTCTTAATTGTATCGAAAAGTGTCTCACTATGATATGCCACTAGATGATCTTGCTAGGTGATAACTACACCAATAGCATAGTCGGAGGTGTCTATCTCAATTTCAAATGGTTGCTGTAGATCTAGAAATGTGAGTACAAGTTTAGTTGATCCTGCACAGACATACTAAAATTTCTTTTGATTCTAAGAAATATGACAGTAAGAATGATGGTTTTTGGCATAAAATTTCATGTTCCTTTTGTGGGATAACCAATAATAAGGTTTCCAAATGTTGGAAGAGAATTAAATGTATAGGAAACTCACGAAGGAAAAATAAAAAAAGGAGCAAGAAACGAAAAATCATTGCACGCATTTTCATCGAAGTTGTATTTGGTCAATAAATGTTGGAAGCTTTGTTATGAGTTTTATCATATGCCCAACAAGAATCCTATGCAAAAATACATGCCAAAGGAGGTTGCAACAAAGGAACATGTGATCAATATTCCTGAACAAGTTCATCATGAAACTCAACCAAGAAAAGAAAATACAATTTCCTGGTTTAGTAAGCAATGGGTAGCATATTTGAGAAATTTATTTGTTTGTGAAATACCTCCAAATTCATTTTATGATTGTTGATTAAAAAACAAAAAAAAATGATTTCATAAGCATGAGAAAATATGCAAATTTGTTGTGCATGTAAATCTAGCATACCCATGAATTTCTTGAGATAAATGCTGGAGAAGATGGTTAGCTTCTAGCAAGTAGGAGGTCAAGTAAATATGCAAATATGTGGTTGATGAAAGCTGATCTATCAAGAGCATGGATCCAATTGTTGGATTTTATGCAAGACAAAAGTTTCTTTTGCTTAAATTAAATTTCCCCAAAGAAACAATGCAAAATATTTAGATGGCCCAAAAACATACAACCTATGAGAATGAGTGTCTAGTTTATGAGGGATGGATCTATGATACAACTTGCATAACATCTCATAGAGACGAATTTCAAACCACTAGATTATGGAGAAGTGTTGGCTTAGATTCATGAGAATCTTGTGTATGTAGCCTTGCTGAAATATGAGAAACGAGGGGAGGATATGATTAGTGACTTACACATACCACGTGACAAAAACATGATGGATGGTTGAATAGTTCATGGTGAATCCATGGTGGTCAATAATGGGGCTCACAACAAAGATCTGCGTCAACCTTCACGGTTGAATAGATTCACGTGGTGGAATTTATGGAACTGGAGTCGGTTACTAGGTGTGCCACGGTGGCCATATAACGAGGCCATGCAATCCCTACAACAACTACATAAATTAGGCATAGCCCGAACACTTTCTAGATTCGAGAATATCCTAATAGTATGTCTGCCGATGAAGAGGAATTATGGAAAATTCCAGAAGATAATATTCCTTTGGCGATAATTATTATTTTTTGGCAAATATTATCTATATGTATGATACCGTGAAGTTTTTATTGTTGTTCCAAATATCCAAATCTTATTGCTTGGACATGCCAGTCAATTAATTAAGGTATAAGGAGGAACAATTTTGCACCTACAGATGTGTATCATGCATGAACCACAATGTGGAGGGATATCCTTGTATGTAGGATTTATTTTATCGAAATTGCAATTGTATATTTCTAAGCTTGGTTTCTCTTCCCACAGGTAGAATAACTAAATACTTTATGGAAACAACATTATTAATGCAACAACGCAGGAATCTAATAGACAGTCAACCCAAGAATTATTGGCGGAATTTCTATGCACCACAACAGTTTAACGTCGACAGCTATGGTATTACGATGGCTATGATGTTACATTGTATTGATTGGTAGTTATGTATTAATGTAAAACAAATGGCAAGTTCCAGGGTGGTTGATGGAGTTTGGACCACGTTTGGCCACGATGATTATGATGGCCATGTTGAATGGTGGAAAAGTGGATGTCACATGGAGTGTAGTTCCACATACCAATTCTATATTTATGGACAGAGATTATGGTGGTTGTTGAATATATTATGCCAACCATACATGGTGGTGACATCGTATTGGTTATGATTCAGTTCAATGACAGTGGAGGCAGTGGTCATGCCACGATATCCCATTCGACGTAAAAGTAAAAATTCTAGATGTCACTGCTGGCATGCGTTTATCGGTGCATTTTTTTTAAGGTTGAGGGACTTCATTAAAGAAGTTTTTGATACTTTATAGTTAGAACAGAGGCCAGGATTTTACAGTTGAAGTCCCCATAAATTTGATTGAGAAATGTTTTCCCATGGAGTCGTTGGTTGACCTTTCTACTACTGTTTCATTATTAAAGGCGAAGTGATTCGGATTTATGCAGGAACGTAATAGAATACACATATAAACATAAATGCAAAGATGCAGCGGAAATAACACTTCATTTCATTAATAACAAGGAACTGAAATTTGCTTACAAACAGAATGGAAATAAACTAGCTAGGGCACTGGTAGCTTATCTCTGAGAAGAGATGTGGCAGCTACGAGCCTTTGAACTGTGTTAAAATGAGGCTCTAGGTCCTATTTATTGTTGAGAAATAGTGGAAAACCATAAACATCTAAAAACGTAACCCTAGGAGATGAAGCACCAAAACTATGGGCCCCGTTTGGGTAAATTGGTGTTTCAACTTCCCGGGGATGTAACTTTGGCATACGATCTCCGTTTGACTCACACCATACCTTGTTAGAAAGATCTATCTGGACTATAACTTTTGATGTGAACAACATTGATCCATGGACCCATGTTTCTCCCAGTTTTCCCAAAAAACATCATTTAGGGCCTCAAAATGGCTCCGGAAGTTCAGGACTCGAAAAATTGCTAAAAATAGTAAGTTGTGCCGAAGCTAAAAAAATTAAAGAGACAATGGTGGGGACCCAAGTGGAATAGGAGTTTGGGCACCAATATCCACCTGGATCAATCCTCCCTACTTAGGAATGGTCCCCATTGCGTTGAGTTCCTCCATGAGATGAGAAAACTTCTGTTAAACTTGGTCCCTGGTGAACCACTTGCCTTGTTGTAGGAGTTGGCCAGCTTTGACAACCTGATACAGTTAGATCTTCTATTGGTGAGTGTTCTTGATTTTCATGTCCATGATACAACCTGTGATGGTTTGTTCCATGCAGTCTGGGTTTAACTCTGTTGGGGTGAGTTGTTCTACAATGTCGGAGGTGTCAAGTAGAGGTGGGAAGTAGGGCCGAAGGTGGTCCACATTGAATACTGGGTGCAGACCAAGGAATGGTGGAATATTGAGCTTGAAGAAATTATTCCCTATAGTATTGGTGATGGTGTATGGCCCATATCGGAGCGGGTGAAGCTTGCTGTGGGGTTCAGTGAGGAGCTCCTTTTGCAAATGTAGCCAGACTTTGTTGCCCACCTGGAAGTTATGTGGCACTCGATGTTGATCATGTCATTTATTGTACTTAGCATTAGCTCTATCCAATATGTCATGAACCTATTTGCAGATGTGCTAAATATGCTCGATGAAGTTGTTTGCTTTATCAGCTTCAGACTGGACATGAGCCGAATCAACCTGAGTAGTCGCAAATGGCATGGCTACGTCAATGGGACATAGTGGCTGGAATCCCAAGCCCACCTGAAAGGGGCTGTGTCCAGTTGAGCTATGGAGAGCCCGTTTATAACTGTGTTGTACATAGGGGAGGATCTCATCCCATGTGCATGGATGCTTTGAATTGTACAGGCACAAAATGTGTACAATCATCTTGTTGACGACCTCTGTCTGGCCATCAGTTCAGGGATGGAAAGTTGTGGACTTGGTGAGCCTGGTGTCCAGCATTGACCAGAGGCTGGAAAAAAATGTGCTGAGGAACCTGATGTCCCAATCTGAGACGATAGATTATGGGATCCCAAAGTGCACCCACACTCGTTCAAAGAAGAGTTTAGCAGTGACTTCTGTTATAATATTATTCTTGCAGGCCACCATAATGGCCATCTTCGAGAATATGTCGAAGACCATGAAGACACAGTCTTTTCCATGCTTACTAGAAGGAAGGCCCGACATGTAATCCATGGAGATGGATTCCCAAGGTCAACTAGGCGTAGGTAGCAGAGTGTAGAGGCCTTGCTTCTTGATGGTCGGTTTGGAAATGGCGCAAGCAGTGCAGGATCTGATGTACTTCTCGACATCTTGTCGAAGGTTCGACCAATAGAAATAATTCTGCAGTACTGCCACTGTTTTCTCAACCTCAAAATTCCCAACGACTCGACTATAATGTGCTTCCAAAATCATGTTGGTACGCTCGCTTGAAGGAACACAAAGGTGTCCTAGGTGACATAGCAGTGCATATTGGAGGTGAAAATTTGGAACTTGCATACCCTCCAAGAGTGTCTTGTATGTGTGGCCGAATTCTGCATTGCTCTTGTAGAGAAGTGGCCAATCAGAAGTCGCGTGCCAACAAGAGTTGAGAACGGTGGTTAGCGCCACGATCTGTGGTCGTTTGAGGCAGTCTGCGACATTATTGGTTCTACCCTTCTTGTACTTGATGTTCAAATGAAACTGTTGTAGATAAGTGGACCACTTTTGATGCCGATCGTTCTGCAACTTCCCTTGTGTCTGTATGTTGCGGGATGGGGGTTGGTGGTTTGTGTGGATGATTGTTTCCTTCCCCAAAATGTAATGCTTCCAATGTTGACAAGCCTGCACAATGGAATACATTTCTTTGTCATAAGTGGGATACTTGCGTACTGTGTGAGAAAATGTCTCACTGTAATATGCCACTGGATGCCCCTGTTGAGTGAGAATTGCCCCAATAGCATTATCAAAGGCATATGTCTCGATCTAAAATGGTTGTTGCAAGTGTGGTAATGTGAGAACTGGGGCAAAACAGAGGCGATGTTTCAATTCTATCAATGCCTTCTGTTGAGATTCCGACCAAAAGAATTTTGCTTTCGCTCCTCCCTTGGTGACTTGACTCAAGGGCCAAGTGATATGAGAGAATAAAAACACGAACCTGCGGTAGAAATTAGCAAGACCCAGAAAGCTGTGAAGCTCGGTTAGAGTGGTTGGGGCTGGCCAATCCTGAATGAATTGGATCTTAGTTGGATCCACATGCACCCCCCTTTCATCAATAATGTATCTCAGATATTGAACCTAGGTCATGCCAAAATTGCACTTCTCCAAATTGGCACACAACTTGTGTTGTTGCAGTGTTTTGAGGACCTGTTGGATGTGGTGGAGGTTCTCTTCCTAAGTCTGGTTGAAGATCAGAATGTCATCCAAGTACACCACTACAAATGAGTTGGTGAATGGCCGCAAGATTTCTTCCATCAACCTCATGAAGGTTGCGGGAGCATTCGTCAACCCGAAAGGCATGACCAGCCATTCGAAAAGAAACTCCTTGGGTTTGAAGGCAATCTTCCACACATCAGAGGGTTTGATTGGTACCTGGTGATACCCAGACTTCAAGTCGATCTTGCTGAAATATTTCACCCCTTTGATTTGGTCCAAAAGGTCATCAATCCATGGGATTGGGTACCTATTCTGGACAATGATCTTGTTCAGCACCCGATAGTTAATACAGAGTCTCCAAGTCCCATCCTTCTTCTATACCAACACGATCGGGCTCCCACAGGGCGATGAACTTGGCCGGATGTGACATTTCTGCAGCAGCTCCTGAATCTGCCCCTTGATTTCATCGTTCTCCAAAACAAAGCGTCGATATATCGATCCATTGGGTAGCGATGCACCTGGGGTCAGATCAATGGGGTGTTTGACCTGACAGTGTAGAGGCACCCCTGCGGGTGAGGTTGAAATGTCCCACACTCCTCCACAACCTTGTCCATTTGTTGTTGTCGTGCGAAGGAGCCTTGTCTGGAGGTCGTGGCCACATTCTTTTTCTTGCCATGGGGGCTGATCATCAGGAAAACAAATTTCCTGGTTTTGGAAATGAGATTACTGCATTGTTTTGCAGTAACCAAAGAGATAGCGGAAGGTGGTGGTACCTCTGGTATCCTATACAACTTATTTCCCAAAGTAACAATAACAGCGCGAGGCCGGGACTCATACACAACATGTCACTTCCACAAGTATGGTTGGCCCAATAATATATTAGAAACATGAAGAGGAGCAATGTCACATAATACCTCATTCGTGAAGGGCTTGATGGTGTAAGGATGGCAGCACTGCTGGCTCAAGCGGAGATCTCGTCCTTGGTGAAGCCACCCGATGGTGTATGGTTGTGGGTGTGTTGTGGTCGGCAAGCCTAACCGCTTCACAATGTCTACTGAAATGAGGTTCTTTTGGCTCCCACTATCAACAATGAACTATAGCGGAGAACCCTTTACCCACATCTAGGAGTGGAAGAGACGCTCCTACTCCTCTAGATATTCTTGTTCCTCCTGCTAGATATTCATAATGGCAACAATGGTGTTGGGATCTGCATTAATAATCTGCTTCCCTTTGTCATTCCCCTTGTCGGGTTTTGATTCAGAGTCGGAGCATGCATCTGATTCAAAAGCTCTCATCTCGGCCACCAGCGACTACTTGGATTGACACTCACTTGTGTTGTGAGTAAAGCTCTTATGGAACTCACACCACTTTCCCGTGTCCTTATTTGGCTTCGCAGTGTTGTTCTTTGCTTGCAACTTTGGCAGGTTGTCTTGGGCTACCATGCCTTAGATTTGTCATTGGATTTTGGGGGCACCTTTCCCTTGCTTTTGATTTGCGGATCCAAGTCTTGCTTCTTATTTGAATTTTGCTCAATATTGGCAGCAAACCGGTATGTCATACCAAGCAAGGAGATGTCGAGGAACTCCATTTCCTCTGAATGTATACGTAATGAACAAATATGATTATTTAGCACCAAAAATTTCTCCAAATATTTGATACCCAACTTTGTGCACAAGGTATGGAGCAGATTCGTTAGCTCATGCACATCTTGATCCCTTTATTTAATACTTAGTGGTCCATTGTATGCTTGTCCTCATAGCTCCCACGGGATATTATTGTTCCTTGATGGCATCTCATAAATAATTCCAAGTGGTTATGACCGAGACATAGAGTGTTCTGTCTCGTCCTTTTTCTCACGAGTAGGTTTCCAACCGAGTCCTTGACATGGGGGGTAGATTTGAGGAGTGCAAAAATAATCTTCTCCCGGTCGGAAAAGTCATGGACCGAGAAATATCCTTCTAATAGATTCAACCATCTATCTACAACATCTGCATCTATTTGGCCCTCAAATATGGGAATTTCAGAGTTTACTTGTACCTTAAAGGGTGTCACGCCTCCAGAGTGGCTGCTAGATGTAGATGCACTGCCGGTGGGCAGTCGTTGAAGAAAATGGGAAAAGTTATCCATCATCGCATTCATTTGTTTTTATAGGGCCTCCTCGAGCAATATTATGATAGGATCTCTTGCTCCCTCATCTTTATTTTCGTCCCCCATGGGGCGGGCATCGAGGTTTGCAAGGCTGATCTTGCAAAGGTTCAACTAGATCGAGCCATAACTCCTTATACCTCGACCTCGTTGGGGACATGCAAAGAAGGATCGAGAAAAAGAAGACCGCTCTGATACCACTAATCCGGATTTGTGTAGGAATGCAACATAATACACATATAACCATAAATACAAAGATGCAGTGGAAATAACACTTCATTTCATTCATAACAAATAACTTGAATTTGCTTATAGACAGAATGGAAATAAACTAGCTAGGGCACCAGTAGCTTATCTCTAAGAAGAGATGTGGCGGCTACAGGCCTTTGAAATATTTTACAATGAGGCTTGAGGGCCTATTTATTATTGAGAAATAATGGAAAACCCTAAACATCCAAAAACCTAACCCTAGGAGATGAAGTGCCAAAACTATGGGCCCTGTTTGGGTAAATTGGTGTTTCAACTTCCCGGGGACGTAACTTTGGCATACAATCTCCATTTGACGTGCACCATACCTCGTTAGAATACAACTTTTGATGTGAGGAAATTCAGCCCATGGGCCCATGTTTCTCTCGGTTTTCCCAAAAAACGTCGTTTAGGGCCTCAAAACGGCTCTGGAAGTTCAAGAGTCGAAAAAATGCTAAAAATAGTAAGTTTTGGAGAAATTGAAAAATTGAAAGAGACAATGGAGGGCCCCAAATGGAATAGGCGGGTGGCCACCAATATCCAACTGGATCACGAACTTAAAATGATGCAATGTCACTAAAGAAACTAGTGCATATGCCTTCAAAATGATATGTGATATATGATAGGACCGACAATTCAATGAGGGATTTTTTCCATTCTATGCATGAAGCAATTTTAGAGTGATTGTCTTTTAATGAGACCCTATCTTCAGGGATTGCGGCCTATGAAAATGCCAAGGCCACAAGAATATTGTCTTAAACCCTGTGTTCTCTCAATTCTAATGTCAGATGAATATTGCGAATAATATGATGAGGCAACCAACTCTCTTACCTTTTCCGATGCTATAAAATTTGGTTGCTGCAGCGCTTCCTAAAACAAAGTCTTCTATATTTTTTTTCTCTGAAAATCCAGAAAAATAAAGGCAGAAGTAGAAGAAGATGGAGAGGTGGAAGAGGAGCCCATGCCAGATGTACATGTTCAATTGAAAGAGCACAAAATTGATAAAATATTGAGAGTATTAAGAAACATGTTAGGTTTTGAATTGGGAACCAAACAAGCCATTTTTTACCAAACAATTCATGCTATACAATCATTGCAGAAGTTTGTTTATACTAATTTACAAAAATCTCAACATGAAGATTCAATAATTTTCTCATCGCGTTTTTTTCTAAATACATTTTTCAACGTCTCTGTGTTCTTAACAGTGGAGTTGTAAGGAGATCTTTTTTTCTAAGGGGTTTTGTGTTGCTGGGTTCTACTATGTATACCCTCCCGAGAATGAATATCTTCATTTGAAATGGGATGGGGGTTTGTATATCTTTTGATTGTGAATATTTTCACCTAAAAATTGGGATAGAGGAGAGATGGATAAGAGGAATTAGGGATGACAATAATTTTTTGTAGTTTATTTGATTCCTCAGAGATATGCACCACCAACTCCAGTAAGAAGGAAGGAAAATGTAAGAAAATTTTCAAAAGGAAATCCACTAATTCATCATCAAAATAAATTGAAAATCAGTAAAATATAAACTTTTATCTAGTGCACCAGTTGATACGAACAATTACGGTAGAATCCCATAATTTCATCGAGAAGAGTGAGGAATTTAAGATATTTTTCTTCACAGTTTCAAAGTGAGATGTTTTATTATAGTGTGTTACAAACAAAGGGTTGTTGAAAAACAAACTTCAGTTTTCCGAAGATGTTTATTATTGATATAGACTTATGGTGGAAAAAAATTCCTCTTTTGCGGGGGGGATTGGTCCACGAGGATCTCCCCTTTTAGACAAATTTTAAATGTTTCCATTATTGGCACATGAAGAGTTCCAAAATAGTTATGCACACTAAAGAGAAGCTCACAAAAACTTTGGAAAAATGTGGAAATGATTAAATTGTAAATGATTAATACTTTAAGTGGGTTTAAGTACTCATGTATTTTTCATTTAATTTGTAAAAAGTAAATTGATTTAAGTGTGAGAATCCACCTCACAAACATTTTCCTAATCTCAATTTGGAGTTGATATTTTCATGGGATGGTATCCCTTAATAATGTGGATAAGATTTATGTTTGGTGGATCTGAGAGATTTTCTCCTTAAGAATCTCATAAGATCCTCTTTTAATGGATATGGTGAGTTATTCTCTCCTTGGAATGTGGATCTAGGGAGATATCCTCCCCTTTGTTTATGGATCTCTAAAAGTTATAAATTTTCTTATGTACTCTTTTGCAGAGAGAGTTTTTGGGAGAAAGAGTTCATTTGAGAGAGTTTTGTTTTGAACTTTGAGAGCTCAAGTGAGGAAGTATTTCTGAGGTACTGAAGAAATGTATGCAATATGTAAGGCTTGAAATATCTTGAGTAGTAGAAGGAAACTCTAGGTTTTTTCAGGCCTTTTTATAGAGCATTGTATATATGACTATTTGAAGAAAGAAATTAAAGTGATTTGATCTTTGGAGGTGAATTAGGAGACATAGCTCAGTTGGAGGGGGTGAACTCCATTATCATATTTTTCTTGATTCTTTGTGTTTTTCCTTGTTCATGATTTTACTAAGTTATTATTGTGCATCTTAAGTTACATTTTTATGTGATAATTTACATGCTTATGTGACAATTTTGTGACTTAATATCACAAGCCCTTACAATCAAGTAAAAGGATTTTTTTGCAATTTTTATACTCTCAAGTTTTCAGATCAATGTGGGAGCATGAGGGTGGATAGGGAACTTAATGTTAAAAGGTTTCATTTTTTATAGCTTTTACTATGTGGAGAATGGAGTATGTTTGAGAGAGAATTTGCATAGAGATCTTATTTTAGAGCTATGAAGAATATGGAGTTTCACAGATGCTCTGACAATTTGTTATTTCTATGAGCATTGGTGTTATAATTGAATCTTTGTGGAGGACAGGATATGTGTGGGAAAACATGATAATAATATTTTTCTTTTTTGGAAAATTAGACTGATTCTATTAGAAAAGCATATGGTACAAGAAGGATTGCAAATAGGAGAGGCTAGAAAGCAGGGTAACCGGAAATTATGAACAATCAACCTCGGTCTCGTTAATTAGCCAAGAGAGAAGCAAAGAGAGCCCAGAAGATAAAAATGGGAGCTAAAAGACAAATACAGGATTCTACCCAGAGTGGGTAGAGTCCTTAGTACGACATTTATTTCCTTTATTTTTTGAAACTCTTACCCAGTTATCCTGGGGCTGATGGGCTATAACCTATTGGAGATTGTTGGTGACTAAAGGAGTTGGCTCATTGTCTGAATCTAAGGAGGAGGTTTCATGAGACCGCTTCTGAGCGCTTGAGGGACTGTTGGGTCGTCGAGGGTCTACCGAGGTCATGTCCGTCTCCTACTTTGCCTTTTCCTCATCTGCTTCAATATCTTCCTCATTCGATTTGGAGGAGTTGATGTCATCCATGGGTGGCGGTACACATTGTTTCCAGCTTTTGAAGTTTGATTTTCGGTTTCTCTTCTTCTTTTGGGCAAGGAATGAGGAGCAAGAGTTTTGAAGGTGTCTTGCTTAATGACAGTGATAACATCAGAAGGTAGTTATCTCATAATCCAGGGTGTGAGTCCAATGGAATTCTCCCACTTTGAGAATGATTTGATCTAGCACCCCTTTGCTGATATCTATTTTAGCACAAATTTTGCCAAAGGTGTATATGCCTGATTCCCACCTAGAGGTATCTATTGCCAGGAAGCGTCTAGGGGTGATTCCGATTCCTTGAAAGACTGAGAAGTACCAAATATGGGCAGGTAAGTTAGGGATCCAGACCCAAATAGGGAGCTTGGTGATGACGATCGTGAAAGGATCAAAGTCCGGGAACCATGGTGTGAGGAATAGTCCTGCTTTTCCCCAAAACCAGGGTCCCTCTGTTAAGACTTTTTTGTAATCCTTGGTGAAAGCGAACAAGACTATGAAGAAACCCTTTGAGTAGAAGAAAACCTTTCAGTTATTGGTCCAAGTAGAGTGGATCCATTGGTAGAGATCTGCTAAGCGAGGCCATAATCTATTAAATCAAAAAATGATAGCCTTTTCTGCCAACAGTTGAGTCTAGTTGTTAAGTGATGGATGGGAGATTTCAATAGCTGGAATTTCCTCCATTTTATCCACTAAGAATGGCTTGGGAGCCTTAGGGGGTTGGGCAGCTTTCTTGGGATGTTGTGCATGGACTGCATCCTTGTAAGAGAATGTTTGAGAAGAGGATGACTGCTCAGAAGCCCCTCCGCGTAGTCGTAGGATTAAAACCAGAGAAGCATTTTTCTCTATATTGTAAAAAGAGAGTGGAAGAGATTTCTCGAGCCGCTTACCCCCATAAAGAAATCTATGTAGGGTAGAAGGGATCCCCAGCTAGTGTTCGAGGTCTTGGGTAAGGCTTTGCACCATATTTGTAGATCGAACCCAGCAACACAGGGTTTTTCCATTGAGCAAAGAAATATGGATCTGGAAGGAGAGTGAACTATCTTGGCCCTTGGACCCTGGAGATGCGCCTTGGAGCGAGGGATCGATGAAAAGGTAGGGTGTGCCGAAGCTGGCTGCATGTTGACTACTGTCTCACTAGTTCCATGATGAGATGGAAGCTCCCCTAAAATTCTAGCTCCTAGATCCTTATGGCTTTGCAGAGACGAGTCAGTTGCAATAGGAAGTGTAGCGCCAGTGCTTGCACCTATCCCTTCAGACGTGATGCTACAACATTTGTAGTTGAAAACTTTATGACAGATACGGATATGTCCCCCAGCTATGAGTTCTAGGGCCACGACACCAGATCTGGTCCCTAAGTCCACTAAATCCTCCCCTGCATAGCACTGAGGTTGCTTGACGACAACCGTGGGTTGAGCTGCGCAAGCTCAGCCCAGATTATGATCACCGTTTTTTTTGTAGGATGGTTCATGTCGTTGGATCAAGTTTTGATCATGGGTGTTGTGATCAATCAACTCAGCAGCTGGTCTATGTGCAACGATTTCTAGGCTACCGAAGACCTGTGCACATATGAAAACCACGGTCGATTCTGCCGCAGTGATTGTGGAGCATGCATTGAGCCCACCACATGATTTCTTCACAGTTTGGTCCCCGCAACTGCATTCAACGCTGAGCCTGAGTGAAGTCCGCGCAGTTGCGCTCAATGCTGAGCTTGGGGGCTTGATTGATCCTTGGGCTCCATGATCCACAACGCCGAGCAGTGGCTTGACGACGGCGACAGAGTCATGGGAGGCGTATTCGAAAGGATTAGGGTTAATATTTCCATCCATCGATTCTCTTGTTTGTTATAGCATGATATATCAAAATTACGATACCAAGTGCAACAAATTTTGCTCTCACAAAGAGCAACCAAAGATCGATAATAATAATTATTATGTTTCCTTGTACGAAGATTTTACATTGGGAATGGGGAATATTATTATGTTTTGTTGTGTGAAGCTTCTACTGTGCACAGGATGAGGTATTTTCGTGAGAACTGTAACATCCCTAGTAAAAAACACATCTAAAAAGTTAATAAAGGAAAAATAATAACCAAGGTAATTCGACATGTATTCCAAGTTAAATGTTGGGTAAAAAATCCTAGTGTGTGTATTCATTTGGTTTATTATGGCTAAAGAAATTGGTAAAGGCAATGACAAAGGCTTTGGAAAGGAAAAATGGCATTTTTAGAAATTTATTTATGAAAATAATCGAAATTAGGAGAAAAGGAAGGTGAAAGGTCATAGGTTGCATGTCAAGAGGAAAATGAAGGAAAATAATGGAAAATGAAGAAAATATAGGTCTCATTAATAAAAAGGCTTATGAGGATCAGTTGGTACCATTTTTTCAGTTCAGTTTGGAGATCTCTCTCTCTACTCTCTCTCTCACACTCTTAGACATGTAGAGCATTCTTGGATCACTCTAGCATTGGATCAATGAAAGAAAAGGAAGGAAAAAGAAGGCAAAGGGAAGCAAAGATCAAGCAAGGAAGAGCATGATCGAGAAGCTACAATAGGATTACTTGTAGGTATCGATTTTCTTATATGATTTCCTTGCTATATGTGACATACATGGTACATGCATGTGTATTTTTTGTTCTCTTTTTGTAATTGGCATGGGTTTTTCCAGGTGTGAAAATATTCTTCAACCTTGCCTTGCCATTTCCAGATAGCCATGGTGTGGTCGGTTCTCTTGTATTTGGTTGACTTGGATTTTCTGATGGATTCGAAGCTGAGTGGGGTGCTCTCAAGATTATTCACAAGGCCTAGGAATCTTGGGATGGGATACAAGGTAAAGCCTGGTTGTGAACACCTCGATTTAGGTTAGGAATCCTTGATCGGTGAATGGAGGGATACACAGTAAAGATCAGAGGTGAATACCCTTGATTGGGCCTAAGAATCCCTTGACCGATAATGGAGGGATACACGGTAAATTCCAGAGCGTGGTGACCTTGTAGGCCTAGGAATATCTTGACCGATACTAACAAGATACATGGTAAAGCTGAGAGGTTGAGACAGACAAATTCCTCAAGGTTTAGGTGGAGAGATCCGAAGGCATCCATGCTTGTTTAGGGCCTAGTGATATGGTGGGGATTGCAGTAAAGTTCAATTGTATTGATGGGGGTTTGATCCTAGTGATCCGATGGGGATTGTGGTAATTTCTTAGGAAGCCCTAGCTAGTTTTGTTGTGAGTCCCACATTCATGCTTGGAATATGGCACAAGGGTGATTGGATTTAAGAAATATTTGGTTCAACCCAATATATGGCCGGGTGGTTCATGGAAGTCCCAAACCTGTTTGGATTATGCATTCATTAATAAGAGCTCCTTTTCCTTGGTATTTCATGTGTAAAGGTACTGGTTCATATGTGGTTTTTAGGGTTGCCATACCCTTGTTATTTTTGTTGGTTATATGCCGGTTATGAGTATGCTTTATTACAGACTTGATGTATGGCTCTCATAATGTTTTGAATAGTAAATGAATGTAAAATGAATATATTACCTAATAGATGATAATGAAACTATTTTGATAAGGCATCAATGCTCCTTTACGAATCTCAGGTAAGTATGAGACCCCTATGCTCAGATATGTTGTTATGTCCCATAGATTACATATTTGTGACATGTTTGATGAAATGCATGTCATGGATAATAGGGGTCTGATCATGAATTTAATCAAATTATTACATTAGTAACCTTATTCCATTTTTATTTTATCCTTTTTGAAAGTTTCATGAAGTTCTGGGTAGTGGCCTGAGACCTAGCCCTAAAAAAGTGACTCAGAATTTGGGGTCGCTGGCTCAAAACTGCCTGAAAAAATACACATTTGTTGACATGCCTTGCTATGGGAGAAATAAGAAGGCCTCAATTACATGCATGGCTTTTCATGGGAGCGAATGAGGGTCTAGATCAGTAAAATGACAAGTTACCTTAGGGGTTGGTCACCTAGAAGGGTTTGTTGGCTACTGAAGGTTTTGTAGCATGTGTGAAAGGTAAGATTGGTTTGGTTTTTTTGGTTCTACTTCCTTAATTGTACATGTGGAGTTGAATGAAATCATAGTAGCCTCTTGGCACATGTTTACCCTAGTGGACTAGTTATCTTGGGTAAATGTGGGAGGAGGGTGGTTACATAGTGGTATCAGAGCATAGTTCACCCCTTGGACTAGATGGGCGGTGTGTTGGTCATGCATACGTGTCGGTTGCATATGTGTTACTTATGCTTGTGGTCTATGTGTTTATTGCATATGCTTGGTTGTTTTCATGGTTGAGGTTGTGTCACCATGTGAAATTTGATGGTGTTATTGTTGGATGTGGTCGTCATGAGTGTAAGTAAATTATGCACTGTGTTGGGAAACCAGCTTCAAAAATAGAAGAAAAGAGATATCAACGCCTTAGAAATAAGCCACTTCGAGGGGGAAACCTCCAATACATTACATGAATTAACAATTCTTGGATGATTCAAATTACAAAACCTCCTTTCTATATATAGGAGTCCATGGGGCCACAATGTAATCCTAGTGGGGACACAATGTAATCCTAGCCGACCTAACAATAATAATTTAAGGGCACAATAATAACAATATGGGGGTTACAGGGGTACAATAATAACAATAAGGGGGTTACACTAACAACAATAAGGGACTATACTAGTAATATAGGGACCTAACATGCCCCTCTCCTTCAAAAAAGTGTTGTCATCAACACTTGAGTAGCTCTGGGTGCTTCTGTATAAAATTCTCATCCTCCCATGTAGAATCTTCAGTGGGTAAGTTCTTCCACTTGATGAGATACTCTGAAATTGATCGATTCCGTAGCTGTCGAGTTCTTGTTTACGTGACCGCTTCAGGTTCCAATATGATTTTTCCTTCCTCATCAAGTTCTGGAAATATTGTTTGAACTGGAAGATTTTCACCTATAACCTTCTTTAAGCATGAAACATGGAAAATTGGATGCACTCGTGAAGAAGCAGGAAGCTCCAATTTGTATGCCATAGTACCAATATTTTGCAACACCTTGTAAGGACCATAGTACTTTAGCGATAATTTATTATCCTTCTTAGCTTGCTTGAGGGACATTTTTTTGTATGGTTGTAGCCGTAAAAATACCCAATCTCCTACATTAAAACTTCTCTCGTTGCGATGTTGATCTGCCTGTTGTTTCATTCGATTTTGTGCCAAATTCAGGTTATCCTTTAAGAGTTGGAGAACTTCTTGCTGATGCTCGATGTGATCTTCCGCTGCTTGAACCTTCGAATTTTCCCTTAAAGATGATGTGATCGATGGTGGATGATATCCATAAAGTGCCATAAATGGGGTCATTTTTGCTGCAGTATGGAAGGAAGTGTTATACCACCATTCAGTGAGAGGTAACCACTTGAACCATTGTGTTTTTTTATCAGATACAAAACAACGAAGATATCCTTCCAAACATTTATTTACTATCTCGGTTTGACCATCAGATTGAGGATGATAAGATGAGCTATGAGCTAATTGAGTACCCAAACAAGAAAATAACTCCGTCCAAAAATTTCCGGTAAAAATGGGATCTCTGTCGCTCACAATAACCCTTGGGCTTCCATGTAGCTTTTGAATTCTGTCCATAAATGTAGTAGCAACTGTGCTTGCTTTAAATGGATGAGATAATGCACAAAAGTGTGCATACTTGGTAAGTCTATCAACTACCACCATGATGACACTCTTTCCTTCGGACTTAGGTAAACCTATGATAAAATCCATGGAAATCTCCTCCCAACGTTGACTTGGAATGGATAAAGGTTGTAGAAGTCCTGGGGTCTTAATTGTCTCAACTTTATTCTGCTGGCAAACCAAACATTCCGCCACAAACTTTTGAATATCAGATTTAAGGCCATCCCAAAAAAACTCTTTCTTCACCCTGTGGTAAGCTTTTAAAAATCCTGAGTGTCCTCCTAAAGGAGAAGTGTGCAATTCAAAAAGAATCTTTTGTTTTAGTTGGGAATTCTTACAAAGATATAAGCGATCTTTGTACCATAAGGAATCATTTTTCCAACTAAATGTATCAGATGTACTAGGATCTTGCTGCAACTTTTGAATGAGTGTCCATACATCTTTGTCCTTCTTCCATTCATCTCTTTCTTTGGTTATCCAATCTGGTTGGATAATAGAAATGGCACAAATAAATTCTTCCACCTCTTCATTCTTTCTTGAGAGTGCATCTGCAACAACATTAAGCTTTCCTTTTTTGTAGATTATTTCAAAGTCATAACCCAACATCTTTGTGACCCATTTTTGCTGCTCTTCTAACGATAGTCTTTGTTCCAAAAAGTGTTTAAGACTATCATGATCAGTTTTTACCTTGAAGTATCTTCCCATTAGGTAAGTTCGCCATTTCTTTAGTGCATGTAGTATTGCTAACATTTCCTTCTCATAAATAGGTTTCTGTAAATACTTTCCTTTGATTGGACGACTTTCAAAAACAATGGGTCTTCCTTCCTGCATTAAAACTGCACCAATTCCATTTCCTGAGGCATCACATTCCACAATAAAGGTTTTTGTGAAGTCTGGCGTAGCTAAGACCGGTGCTAGGCAAATTGCCTCTTTAAGATGTTCAAAGGCCTTAGTTGCTTCAGGAGTCCATGAAAATGCATCTTTCTTCAATAATGTTGTTAGAGGTGCTGCTATTCTCCCATAATTATTAACAAACTTGCGATAATACCCTGTTAACTTGAGAAATCCTCGCAACTGCTTTATGGTTGTGGGGACTTTCCATTCCTTAATAGCTTTAATTTTGTTAGGGTCTACTTTAACACCCTCGTGAGATACAATATGACCCAGATATTCCACCTCTTGTACTCCAAAGAAACATTTGGATGTTTTTGCATATAATTGTTTCTCCTGCAATAGTTTGAGCACCCTGTCAACATGTTGAACATGATCCTTCCAAGGCCTACTGTAGATTAGTATATCATCAAAAAATACTAGCACAAATTTTCTAAGGAAGGGTTTGAAAATGGAATTCATCAACCCTTGAAATGTAGAAGGTGCATTGGTCAGGCCAAAAGGCATGACCAAAAATTCATAATGACCCTCATGATTTTGAAATGTTGTTTTTGGAATATCTTCAGTCTTCATTCTAATTTGATGATATCCTGAACGAAGATCCAACTTGGTAAAATAAATTCCTCCATGTAATTCATCCAATAATTCATCAATCACAGGAATGGGAAATTTATCTTTAATGGTGAGCTTATTGAGCTCCCTATAATCCGGACACATTCGCCATGATCCATCCTTCTTGTGTACCAATACTACGGGAGCAGAGAAAGAACTTTGACTTGGTTGAATTATACCCGCCTCTAACATTTCTGCAATCATACGTTCAATTTCGCTCTTTTGGAAGTAAGGATATCTATAAGGCCTGATGTTTGGAGGAACACTTCCTGGAATCAAATGAATAGCATGATCATGATCACGAATAGGTGGGAGTCCTTTGGGAGTTTCAAGCACCTTGGAATGATTGTCCAAGACTTGTTGGAGATCTGCAGAAATAGATGATTTTGATGTTGGAACTTCTAGTGAGCATAATTGTGCAATTACGCCTCGTTGTTCTTTCTTTAGAATCTTTGTCATAACATTAGAGCTTATTATCTTTCCCGGCTTCCCGGAAATACCCCATAATTTGACTTCCTTTCCTTCTGAAAAAAATTTCAAGAAAATTTCTTGAAAATTAAAAGCTACCGTCCCCAAATATTGTAACCATTGTACTCCTAGTACAACATCAGCACCTCCCATAGGAATGGAAAGCATTGGACTATTCAATACATATTCCCCCATGGTTAGCTTGATATTATGGTATTTTCCAGAGCAATTTATAGTTCCTCCATTTGCAACCATCACTTGACATTCTGGTGCTGGGTATAGGAAACAATTCAATTCCTTGGCTACCTTACAATGAATAAAATTATGGGTGCTACCTGAATCAATCAACACTATTGCCTTTTTTTTCTTAATATGTCCTTCTATGTTCAGAGTTTGAGGAGTGGTAATTCCTGCCAATACATTACACGATATGGTCAAACTCATTTCTTCCTCTTCTAGGGTTGGTTCCTGGTTTATATCCTCTTCTTGTTCATTTTCTTCTTCCTCTTCACAATCTATGTAAAATAATTTCTTCTCAACACACTTATGACCTTTAGTGTATTTTCTATCACAACTGTAGCAAAGCCCTTTTGCTCGTTTTTCTTCCAATTTTTGTGGTGTCAACCTTGTAGGTTGTGGAAATCTAGGCGTAGCAACACTTCCTTCTTTATAGAAGTGAGTGGTAGGCTTCCTTGTCGCCATAATTTTACATTCAATTTTTCTTGCCAACCTGAATGCCTTCTCCGATGAATCAAGTTCCAAAACGCGAACTTCATGTTGGATGTTATCCTTTAAAGTACTTATGAAGAGATCAATCTTGTGTTCCTCTGGAATATCAGTTACCCTTATATTCAATTTTTGGAAGTCCTCAATGTGCTGCCCCACTAAACCCTTTTGTTTGAGATTTATCAATTGGATAACGAAGGTGTTGCTCTTTGTATCCTCATAATGTGCTATCATTTCCTCCGTAAAAATTGACCAAGTGACAATTTTTTTATGGGAGCAAAGCCATCGATACCATACAAATGTATTTTGTTCTAAATGTAAAGTTGCAATACATACCTTTTGTGTGTTTTGCACATTATGGAGATCAAAATATTGCTCCATCTGTAGTATCCATGTTACAAGATCCTTTCCATCAAACTTCCTCATATCCATTTTTGGAATATGGTGGTTTTTCCCTCCAACATTAGAGTTTATGAAATCACGATTAACATTTATTTTGTTCTCATCATGAGTTTCCTCTACTATCTTTTCACCATTAGGAAACATTTCTTGTATCAACTTTGTCAAACCTTCCATGTCTGCTTTTAGATCATTCTTCATTTTTTCCATTTTCTCATTGATCTTAGCTTCCATGTCATCCATCTTAGATTCCATGCCAGCTTCCATGCCATCTATCTTAGATTCCATGCCATTCTTCAAACCATCCATCTTAGACTCCACGCCTTTCTTCAAACCATCCATCTTAGTTTCCACGCCTTTCTTCAAAACTTCCATGTCATTTTTTGTTGCTCTTTGCGAGAGCGAAATTTGTTGCACTTGCTCTTGTAATTTTGATATGTCATGTTGCCATTATTCG